>PVJS01011706.1:0-45189 GCA_004027185.1 Glis glis | reverse complement strand
GCCATATTAACCTATAGTAATTTCTGTTCAAATGCTATTTCATATGCCTATTTCATGACACTACATAGCAGACAGGAATGGGTACCTAAGGTCTGCTTTTCTCAGGATGATGAAAATCTTCAAAGAAAACAAAATTGTACAGTTTTAAAGCACATACGTCTGGATGTTTCTATGGAATAAACAATATATGGCCTTTTAACAATCTCATTTTTATTATATATTTACCTGTTTTTCTTGAAATGTGAATCATTGTCCTTTCAATCTGAGTAGGTCAAAATATTAGTCAATGCTGTTGACCATAGACCCTCTCTCTTTTCCTGTAAAAATCCTTAAAATAAGTTTTCACATTTTTCAATTTCCATACTACTTTCAGTTCAAAATTAAGGAAAATGAAAAGAAAAAAGTCATTTATTTTCTATGCCCCAAAATATTTCCTAAAGGTAAACCTATATATTTTATAATCAGGAGTTATGATCACTGGGTCATAAATGATACCTGAGACTTAACCCTTCAGTTTCCTTATTGAAAACAGAGAATACTAATATTTGAGAAAGATCTTACATGTTTATTTGTAGAAATACAGGGGTGAATATTATGAAGTATTTAGAACAAGCATAGCACATAGTAAATGCTAAATAAATGTTCATTACGGTGATTTAGTTTTTTCCTTCTACAACTTTTTAACATGAAATATTTTCAGAAATTAAGCTAGTTTACGTTTAATGTGTACATGTTTATATGAAAGTATTAAGGTATATAAATATATTCTTGTAAAATAAGATTTCAGGTTCAGCTTCTCATTCTTTCTCTTCCCTACATATTTTTATTTAATCCCGGCCCCCCTTTTAAGAAGAAAATGAATTTTAAAAATACCTTTTTTCTTTAGTTTTTCTCCTTTCTTTCCCCTGTCTTTTTTGGAAATACTGTGGCAGATACTAGTTTTTACTTTTAGTATGTAATTGAGCGGCGGGAGCTCCTGTATTTATTCTAGGCTCCTTGTAAATATTGGTTAAATGCAGCATTGATCGCACAGTCGCATGTTGGGTTTTTGGCTTCTTGACCCTCAGAGGAAGGAAGGTAAGGAGTTTTATCTCATACACTGGAGCATAAATTATAAAATAGAAGTCTCTCCCCTCTCCTCAACTGGAAAGTCCTAATATCTATGTGACATCTATAGTGTCCTCCTGAAAAAGTGGATATAAAGATAAAATCTCAGTCCCAGACAATTTTAAAAGTAGCTCATCTGAGCAGGGTGTGGTGGTGCATGCCTGTAATCTCAGTACTTGGGGGTCTGAGCCAGGAGGATCATAGGTTCAAGGCCAGCTTGAGCAACTTAGCAAGGCTCTCAGCAACTTAGTGAGACCCTGTTTCAAAATACAAAGTGAAAAGGGTGGAGGGTATAGCTCAGAGGTAGAATGCCCCAGGGTCTAAAACCAGTACAAAAATAAATTGATAAATAAAGTCATTGGTATCTAATTCTATTTTCAAATAATCTTAAACTTTCAGAACCGACCCACCAAATGAATACATGTCCCATAATAATGAACCTGAGAGGCTTAGCAATTTGCTGAAGATACTGCATTATTCAAATATTCAGTAGCCAAACCAGTACTTGGGTTGTATTCAAGTTTAAATTCAGTCCCTTGGCAGGAGTTCTCTTCCTTTGAACTAGAACCAAGTACTTTGCATCTTTTATATTGAAAAGTATTAAGAACTATCAGAAGTACTTGGGAGGCTGAGACAGGTGGATTGCAGGTGTGAGGACAGCCTCAGCAATGCAGTGAGTCACTCAGCAAACTAGGGAGACTGGAAACAAAAAAAAAAAATAGAAAAAGAAGGTTGGGGTTGTAGCTCAGAGGCATAATGCTTTTGGATTCAATCTCCAGTACAAAAAGGAAGTTAGGAAATAGGAAGTTAGGAAAGAAGGAAGGAAGGAAGGATTAGTGCATGATCTAATATGAAATCATTGCCTTCCTCTCTTTTAAATACCAGAATATTGAAGTAGTAATGGCAAAGTAGTAGTCTGCCATTAGTCACAGAGTACTTAACCCCTTGAATTCGTAAGACAAAGTGTAAAGCCTTTTGAGAAATGTTTCCCTGGCCGATATTTAGAAAGACAACTAGGTTTTCATTTTATTCATTTAAGATTAAGAACTTTTTGACAGTGTCAAGATGGACACTTAACAAAATTGGAAACCTGTGTTCTGAAGACCAGGATATGGGGTGTGGTTTCCCTGTTTTTTTCTGAGATGAATGCTCACTGTAAATTTTGGCAGCAACATTTTATTCTAATAAGTTCAATTCACAGCATATTTGGGCTCGCTTTGAATGAGAATTGAGTTTGACTAAAGAAAATCATGTCCTTCCAAATGAAAATGAGCAGATGTACAAAGTGAACCCTAGCATCAGTCTTGGATTTACCCCTCCCTGTTTGCCTCCTTTCACAACTACAGGGAAAGTGACAAGAGGGTGGGGTGGGGGGAAGTTTGCATATACTTTTTAAAAAATCACGACAGACAAATTTTGGGGTTTGGAACAACTGATCGAGACAAAATCACCATTCTAATAAATACGCAAAGAAAATATTCCTCTCTTTACAGTCATTTTACCTTTAACTTATTATTGCATCATGTTAAGACTGGGTAAATTTTGAATTTAACGCGAGTCTTGTCTCCTTCTCTGTTCTCTAACTGAATGCTGTCTATTATTTTAATCATGGTAAGCTACTACTTAGTGTAAAATGCTGCTCTGTGGCAGCCCGAGAACAAAAGTGCTTTCTGTTCTTCCTTCCTCCATGAACGGAGCTTCACATCATGCATGGTCTTGCAAACAGTTAGGGGATTAGTCTGAACTGATCAATACATTCAGAACCCTTTATTTAGTGAGATCGATAGAGTGTAATGAAGTCTGTGCTCCAATTCCCTTCTGAGTATCACTGCTGGGGTACGAAGGTGTCTGTTTTTCTGTTCTAAAGCAAAGTCAAAATTATGTTTGAGGGTTTTTCTTATTAACAAGGACAGAGCAACAGTTTTGGCCCCCTCCAAATAAGCTCCAAAAAGCTCACTCCTGGGTCCATCCAAAGACATGTCCTTTATAATAGTGAAGAATGAGTGAACCAAACTAATTTAATTCAAGAAAGAAAAAAAAAAAACGAGTGTTAGCAAAATACTGCTTCAGTTAATATCTGTGGCAATCACATAAGATGATTGCTACTAAGTGGTTTTGAGCAAAATCCTTCATTTTATGAAAATATGCCTACAGGTTAGCAGCATACTTACGAAAAAAGTATGTGGATAATCATAGCATTAGAGAGGTGATCTGTCAACTGTGATTTTAATATAGATGTGTTGGTTTGCAGCATGAATAAAACAAATTACAATATGTTGTACCTTCCTTCTGAGTTTTTATGTGTTTGCATGTTTGTGGTACTGGGGTTTGGACCAGAGGGATTCTACTTCTGAGCTACACCCTCAGCCCTTTTTTTAACTTTTTATTTATGAAACCGGGTATTGCTAGGTTGCTCAGAGTCTCACTATGTTACTGAAGTGGTCTCAAACCTGCAATCGTCCTGTCTCAGCTTCCCAAGTACTGGGATTACAGGCATGTGCCACACTTGAGTTTTTATGTTTTGACCAGGATTTGCTCTTAGTGATACTTTTAAGCAGTGTTTCTCTTGACTTTAAAAATATTTATATATTCGCTGTAGTAATTTAGAGCATTCGTATCAGTTTTTTTAATATATGCATCAAGATAGGCCTAACTACATCCTAAAAATTGATTCCTTATATAAAATGTTAAAAAATGGGTCACCCTGTTGACTACTATACCTTAATTTACTTTTTACAAACTTTCATTATGACCCAAAAATGTCTTAAGATTTTTTAGTTTTTGCTAGAAAAAGTGTATCTTTATAATCATTGTTCTAGATATTAGAAACTATATGGTTTTGATATAAAAGCATTAAATAATTCATAAGAGGCCCATTAGAGAATTTCTATTCTCCAGTTTTTATTTTACTAAGGTTTTGAAAATGTTTATATTCATAGTTATTAAATGTTTATACTCAGGCATTAAAAATGAAGTACATCTAGTCTGCTAAAAGAGTTGTGTTTAAGAAAGTTTGGAGAAATCTCCTTATATGGTGTTGATCTAAGAGAATTTATTTCTCAGTTAGAAATCTTAGTACTGACTTTCCATAGTTAACCATATTTTCTATGATTGAAAGCTAGTAGAATTCTAGACTTGGAAGCAATTTTGCAGATTATATGACCCCCCTCTCCCACTATGGAGTCCAGTAATTAATAAAGTAAAAATACAGCTTAGCCAACTTAATTTATGTTGACTTTACTAATACATTAAAATGAGATCAGTGAAATATTCTTCATAACTACATCTAGTGTAATGAGGCATACCAAACCAAGCAAAACAAAAATCCCCAAAACCTACTTGGAAAAAAGGCAGCATCTTTGAGTACCTAGTGTATACAAATTCTGAAGCACAAATGTGGATAGAAATAGTTTTGCTTTTCATGAGTTTTACATCAAGTAGTGGAGATGACTACTTTTTTCCTAGTGGAGATTGGGAAAGGTTTCCTGGAGACACTGAGGTAATCCTTAAAATAACCGTATAAATTAGATAAAAGCGACTAGGATTTTCTGCTTGCCATTTGTTGAGTGTGGGGCCCTAGGAAGAGCAGAGGGCCTAGTATTTCCAAGGCTTTAAGTAAAAATGATTAGAATGCAGGTGCGACTAACCAAAATAAGGAGTCACCGAGGCCAAGTGCAAAGAGTGGGGCGGGAAGGCCGCCCTTGTGGGTGATCACCTCTAGTCCTAGATCCGTTGGATGCGGCGTTTGCCTCTCCTGTCCTTTGCCAGCTGTGGACCTATGTTCACATCACTGTCACCGTCCATCACTCTCACCCTTCTTCTTTATTTTTTGTACTTTTATTGGTGCATTATAGTCTCACATCATAATGTAGTTCAATAGTGATAGTGACATGCATGCACACAGCGCCATTCACCCATCTCTCTCCACCCTTCCAATCCACCCTGCTAACTTTTCTTCATTTTTTTGTTTGTTTGGGTTTTTTTCAGGGGGGGTACTAGGGATTGAACCCAGGGACATTCTACCTCTGAGCTACACCCCCAGTCTTTTTTTTAATTTTTAATTTTGAAGCAACTTCTCACTAAGTTGCTGAGGGTCTCTTTAAGTTGTTGAGACTGGCCTCTAACCTGGGATCCTCCTGTCTCAGCCTCCCAAGTACTGGGATTGGTTAAGTATGCACCAGCAAGCTCAGCCCCTACTAACTTTTCTGCTTGAAACTTTTACAAAACCCACAACTTTGTGCTCAGCTAATGAGATAGGTAATTTGGTGCCACCAGGTAAACCTTTTATTTAATACTACACTAATGTGAGTGTGATTTTATCGAATAGGACTACAGAGACTTTACTTTTCTTGGTAATCTTGGTCCCTGGTGCTCAGCCAATACTCAGTAAATTTCAGTTGAATTAATGAAAGAGGATAAAGAATATGAATTGTTGGAAAGATAAGTAAGGGGGGGATCCAACAGCTGTGGCTTGGGCCTAGAATTGGGGAAGAAGTTTGGGGATCTAAAGCATTAGAGATGGTATTTGAAGCCAGAATACAGAGAAGAGAAAAGAATGCTGAGTATGGAATTGTGGGACCCAAAAGTGAGGCTGAAGGAGCTTGGGAGAGAAATCAGTAAATATAAACTAAGGACAAAGAAAATTTCCAGAATTAAGGAATGACCAAGGAATTAGAATACTGCAATGAGGCCAAGGAAAATGGGACATAATGAAAAGGTTGCATTGGTGAACAGGAAGTCTCTGGGGCCTTTTGTGAATAGTTTAAACAGAGTGGTTAAGATGAAAATATGTGTTTCTTTATGAAAACATTCACATGTTTTCGCATGTCATTCGTAATGATATGTTGGACCATTTGGTTTATTTAGGTGTCTTCTATTGACCCTTCACCTCTGGGTAACCAGAAGGCTAAGGATTTCTTGTGTTGTTTTCAGTTGATTGAAAGCTAGCTATTGGGTAAAACCTATTCTAAGTACTGGATACTTATGCGAACCTTCACAGAAGAGCATTAGTATTTTGCTGTGGTTTACATGTGTGTCTCCATTTGTCCTTGACTTGGAACAAGCCTAGTAACTATAAGCTATCGCAGTACCTGAGGGTGGAGTCAGTTTCCAGAAGTGAAAGCTTACAGCTGCGGTCAGTAGGGCTCCCTCTTGACAAGGGCTGAAAATCTTGCCAAAGAGTTTAATTTTCAAATCAGAAAATCGTTTTCAAAGGAAGTTAAAACAGCAAACAACTTCTTGATAGCACAGGTTAATACCTGTACCTATGGGCGACCCATGTGTGTTTTATCTGAATTTTCTTCAATACTCCTTTTTTACTCTTAGGTTTACAATTTAGGATGGGATACATGGAGTCAATAAAGTACCACAGGTTTTCTAATAGGCATAAATCATGCGTTCTTTCTATATCTACCTCTTTAATATTACTGTGCATCTGTCTTCTTTATTATGGTCATGTCTTGTTTTCTAAGTACACACAGGCTGTTTGCCAAGTACTATTGGATGCAATATCAAATTGGGTCATACATTGGTATATATTTATTTTATATCTGTGACTATGTAACATCAACATTTTTGGAGAAAGCCAAGTGATTCATATACAACTAAAGTATCAATATTTGTATTCTTTCTTTTCTATGTGTGGTGCTGAGGATTGAACCCAGGGGCATTCTACCTCCGAGCTACACCCCAGCCCTTTTTTTTTCTAATTTTTATTTTGAAACAGGGTCTCGCTAGGTTGATAAGAGTCTCATTACTTGCTGAGGCTGTCCTCGAACCTGTAATCCTCATGTCTCAGCCTCCCAAGTACTGGGATTACAAGCGTGCGCCACCACCCCCAGCTCTTTGTTTTCTATTACTTAGTAGTCTGTAATTTCTTTGCTAAATCTGAACTAATCATATTTTAAAACATCCAACTTAGGTGAACGCATTGGGGAAAGGGAATTTAAGAAATATCTTGGGGGTATCAGCATACTATGTTACCTGAAAATGACCAAGACTCATATACACCTATAAATATATGATGCATGTGTATGTTTTTGTGTATAGTTACAATCATGGTATATGTATGTTTTGTGACATAATTTGACCAAAGTACTTGGGGATGGTTTTTGTAAGTAGTTATTGTTCACTTTGTTTTTGAATTAAGTAATATATGTTTGGCTTTGTGAAATAGGAATTAGAAAAATTTAAACAAGATAATATATTTCTTGTACATGTAACTATTGGGAGGTCAGCACTCTAACTACAGCAGGATGGCTTTGTTACATAGAGTCATCCTGATATCCAGGCTTCGTTGTTCTTTTGCCTTCCCAGAGCATTGCCCTCGCTTGCACAATCCAAGATGGCCAGCAGTCAAGGGCAGAGTCCAAGCAGTCAGGAGTGTGCCTTCTTTGTAAAGCTGTGATCTGGAAGTTCCACATATCACTTAGCCTTTTATGCCATTGGTCAGAAGCTTATTATAAGGCACTAGGAGGCAGGGAAATGTACTTTTTATTCTGAGTGGTAATATGGCAGGCTAAAACTTCTATTACTATGGAATAAGGTGAGAATTAATATTGGGTTACATTTTCTGCCCAAGGGCACAACAGAATTGTTGCATATAAATAGCAGGCGTGTCATTTTCTATGTTTGCATTGTTATTGATCATTTATAAAGCCCAGTCATTCTTTTTTTTTTTTTTCTGGCATATGTGTGTTGTACTGGAGATTGAACCCAGGGCATTCTACCTCTGAGCTACATCCCCAGCCCGATTCTTTTTTGAAATTTTGAAACAGGGTCTTGCTAGGTTGAGGAGTCACATTACTTGCTGAGGCTGTCCTTGAACCTATGATCCTCCTGCATCAGCCTCCCAAGTACTGGGATTACAAGCGTGCACCACCATGCCTGGCTGAAAGTCCATTCATTATTGCTCAATATTAAGGTATTATTGAATGTTATACAAATTATGCATAAGACGTGTCTTATTTTGGAAATGCAATGATCTCAAATTCTAGAACTTTAATAGCTGAGGTATCTGATTGTGTGATAGGGGGTACTTAATTACTGATAGAGATCTATGTGTTTCCTAGCCGGTTAGGGGGTGGTCTGTGCCCTACTGCTTCTTGACTATTGTTTTATTCATCTATTTCAACTCTGCCATCCTCTTAATGGAATAAAACATGAATCATAGCCTGGCATAGTGGTGCACACCTGTAATCTCAGTACTTGGGCGGTTGAGAAGAAGGATCACCAATTCAAGGACAGCCTTAGCAATGTAGTGAGATTGTTATCAACCTAGTGAGACCCTGTTTCAAACCAAAAAAAAAAAAAAAATTAAAAGGGCTGTGTCTGTAGCTAGGAGTTAGAATGCTCCTGGGTTCAATCCTTAGTACCACAAAATACAAATAAACAAACAGACAGGCAGACACCATGAATCAAACACAGACCCTGGTGTTAAGAATTTTATGGTTGTACGTGGTACTCCACTGTGCAAAGCAGTTGTTGATGTTAGTGGCTATACCTGGTCAAGATCATAGGGGAAGTTACCCAAAGAAAATTTTCCCCTCCTTGTCTTAGTCTGATTTGCCACATATTACCTTAACATAACCAACTTTGGACCTGGTTGCTACTGTGGGAAAATATTTTTGAAGCTTCAATTTATGTTGCCTGGATTTTTTTTTACTTTGAATTTTTTAAATAAATTATGAAGTTATCCCTACTGTGGTCAGTTGAACATGTCAGGAAGGAAGGTGAACAACTTTATTTATGTCTAGTTTTTCATGATTAAGTTTTTTTAACAGAAAAAATAGCCAGTATTCATTTTCTCCTTTATTAAGCAATTGAGAGTTAAAATTTTCCCACTTAAATCAGACTATAACATCTGGACTTTTTAGAATGAGCAGTCTTAAGAAACAAATGGCTGGTTTTGATACAAAACTAATGAATTACATCAATAATCATTAAGTTGTGCTGGCTAAGCCATCGTTAGGTGCATTATTTGGTTTTTATTCCTAAAATTCCAAACACAGCAAAATCCGGTATGACCTCCAAGCTGTTCAACCTGAAATCAACACACACATACACATACACTAAACTAGAAAAGATAAAGCAAACACTAATTAAACCTTAACTGTGTTATAAAACAGTGCCAACAAAGAGCTCTTGGCTCACCCAGTTTCACCTTGCTTTTTGTCAATCTCTTTAATGAGAACTTTGGAATTTTTCCTTTTTAACAGTATTCTTTTGAAAAGAGTTGGTTATTTCCTTTGATTATCTAATTACATCAGAACAATGAAGATCAATATTGATGTCACTAAATGCCATACATAATAGAAGATGGAGCACTTTGCCTAGCTGTGTATATGCATGGTACCTTTGTAGCAAAATCAACATTTGTTTCCAATTCTGTTTTCCCTGTTTTATTTCTATCCCTTCATTTCTTACTCTCCTTTCAATCTCAGACAACTCTCTGTCCTTGAAAGTATAAGTATGTGAACATTAATAATCATATAGACACCTTTAAAAGGTTCTATTTTGTGGTATGTATAGAATCATATTGTGAGGGGGACTCAATAGAGAAAAACAGAATAGAAAAGTGTGTATGTTGCCTCAACCTGGAAGGAGGTTTGAAAATATTTAAATATAGATGAAGATACCACATCACTGTTCTATGAGTTGTTCTTTATAAGTTGAGTCAGATGAAGTTCTTCAGTTTGGCTAGATGGAAGTTCTTAGATTGTTTTCCTGGGGGTATGGGTGCTGTTTAGATGGCTAGTGGCCTAATATACTGGGAAAAGTGATAGTTTAACAGCCAGGAAACTTGAATTTTAGGTTGGGCTCAACTTTACCATGAGATGTGGCACCTCGGGGTACCCCGTCCTCATCTGTAAAATGCAGGTCTTGCACTACGTTGACCCCTAAGATTCCTTTCACATCCATGATTATCATTTACTGATCATTTTCATGTTAAAACCATCACAAAATAAAACAAATGGTCAGAATTTTTTTAAAAAATCATGTTCTACAAAGCATGATTTGTACACACATCTGTGTAATTCATGTTACCTTAAGGCTGCGTACCTTTCCTTTTAGTTTAAACTCTTCATGAATAAATTTTGTGAGCTTGTGATGTTCATTCTGGTTCCTGAGTTACACAGGGAGCTTCATTCTACTGTATACTAGGAGCACTTACATGAAATCTCTGAACCAGCTCACAAGCAAAGCTGTTGGTGTGACCCTGGTGCAGGCAGCAGCTTTAGTTGACTCTCCTGCATGGGTGCAGGGCCAGGCGGCCTGCCTAGAAGGGATAGCCGTGTCCTGCTGGTTGTGAACATTTGTCCCAGTCCTATATTTTCCCTTTAGCTATATTGCCCTTGGATCACATGTCTGCCCATATGGATTAGTTTACTTAATTTGAGGTTGGTATTTCCAGTCTCATTTAATCTCATTGAGAGCAAATTGGGCTTTGACCAGTCGGTGAATAGAATTCTGTTTGTCATTGCTTCCCATTTGGGCAGTTGCAATCAATTTTAATGTGAAGGAATATTAAATATCAGGATGAAAAAATGAGTATGATAAGCAAGCCCCTTCCCAACCTTCAAAAGTTAGAAGATTTATTTCAAATATATTGTGATTTGTGAGGGAGGAAGAGTACAAAACCAGATTGCAGGCATATTTATAGGTGATGAGGCTGCTTAATAAACCCTATCCCGCCTACAAAATTTGAGTAATCTAGTTTTTAAAACAATGAAATACTGATTCTTCTCCCTTCATTCTGAGGACAGGTACTTATTACATAAAACAAGCAGCTGTTCTTTTAGAGTATGCCTGTGTTAACTCCTTCAGGTAACTCAGTTATCTGTACTACCCCTGGTTCAGTTCACCAAGCCAGGAATTTCTGTATTGAGCGTTCAAACATCATTGTCTCATACTGATTCTGTGCTTGGGATCAAAGACAAACAAGGAAATAGCAGTTATTGATTGGTTTTATATAAAAACCTTGAATGTCAATGGCCTTTGGTATCATCTGGTTTACTCTGGCCTTTTGGGAGTTGTTTCTAAAATAGGCGCACGCATGACCATTCACTCTCCACTTAAAAATCTTACAGTGATAAGTAACTGACTTCCTACTGAAGTAGCTATTCCTTGAAAAGCATTGGTTTGGCTTAGCTAAAATCCACATAGCTTGACCCAGAGTGGTTGAAAATAATGCATAGAATTTGATGAAAAAATTGTGGTAAGGCATTTAGTAAAATGTAAAACACTTTTCAAATATATCATCTATTTTTGTGTGTGTGTGTGTGTGTGTGTGAGAGAGAGAGAGAGAGAGAGAGAGAGAGAGAGTGTGAGAGTGTGTTACTGGGGAGTGAATCCAGGGCCATTCTACCTCCAAGTTACAACCCAGCCCTTTTAAGTTTTTTTTTTTTTTAATTTTGAAACAGAGTCTTGCTAGGTTGCTGAGAGTCTGGCTGTGTTGCTGAGGCTGGTCTCGAACCTGTGATCTTCCTGTCCCAACCTCCCAAGTACTGGAATTACAGGTTTGCATCACCACACCTGGCTTATTATCATTCTTACTATTATAGATACGCTTATATTTAAGTCTTCTAGTCCAAAAATTTCTTGATAATTAAACTCTACCTTTATTACCTATTAGTATCCCCCCCAACAAAGTGCCCTTTTTAGCTTAGCAATGCTAAGCCATATAAATTTTAAAAACTAGTAAACTTTTAAAAAATATGCCTGGTTAAAACATAAAACCACAGTTTCTCAACCTCAGCATTGTTGACATTTTGAGCCAGGTAATTACTTAACACATGGGCTCACCTCCTGCAATGTAAGGTGTCGAGCAAAGTCCTGGCCCTCTATCCATTAGGTGCTCCGGCTATGACAACCAAAAGTATCTCCAACATTTGCCCAGTGTTACCTGGAGGGCAAAATCACCTCTGGTTGAGAACCACTTTATTAAATAAACAAATAATTATTAACATTGTTTAATGCCAAGAATGATAAATAGGATATTGTGACAAACTTAGGCTGACCTAATAAAAATGCATTATTAAAATTTTATGAGATGTATTGACTTTACTTGTTTTTTCTTGATACATATTGAAAGATCTAGACCAGATAGTACAAGATGAAGTAGAGTTCAGCTTCCTCCTTTGTTCCATCACTTAAAAAAATTGTAAAAATTCAAATTCACATGGGCATGTTTGTATAAATGGAGGTAATAATTTTAACATCAGTTCCTGACTTTGGAACACTCTGGGCACATTGGAAAGCTGGCCCATGATTACTGGTTGTGGTGGTTCTGGAGTGGTTCCACTGAGGGCTGCAGGCATCTCTCTGTTTATCCTCAGGATTGTGCAGCTGGGGGCTCTTCTATCCAGAATTTCTCCAAGAAAGATACCAGAGATCAGTGGGAGCTGTGTCACCAGCCAGTAGAAAACAGCTGCCCTGGCCTGTGTCTGACAATCCTTAGGGATTGACTGGTTTGATTTCTTCGTCCAAGTACTGACGGGTGTTGAAGTGGTCAGCCCAGAAGAGTATAATGATTCATGCTGGGCACATTCCTGCCTCTTCCAGTTTGGAAGGTCTGATGAACAGCGCAGGAATTAAAAGGATATAACTCTCGCACCCTTTCCACATGCTTTTTTTTTCCCCCTGTGGTACTAGGGATGGAACCCAGGGGCATTCTAACACCGAGTTACACCCCCAGACTTCTTTACTTTTTTAAAAAACTGAAACAGGGTCTCACTGAGTTACTGCTCACTGGCCCTGAACCAGAGATCCTCCTCTCCCGGCCTCTGAAGTATTGGGATTACAGGTGTGTACCACCAGGCCTGATTCCACATGGTATTTCTTTTGGAACTAGTCATTGTGGCACCTTGTAGGCAGGGGAATCTTTGTCAGAAATCTTTCCCATAAAATGTTCCAGTGGTAACTTCCGCACCAGGAGCCAGCATTGTGAGAAACTCCAGGTCTTCAGCACAGGTTTTGCCACTGAGCCGCACTCAGTCCATTTCAAGGTCCTTGACTCAGTGAATTTTAGTAGGTAAGCTATGTTCTCCTCCTCCTTGGAGGTCACTGAACACCAGTTATGAGCCCCTGTTACTCTTAGGGATTTGTTATATCGCTTAAGTAGATTGAGCAGGAAAAAAGGTTGAGAATCCTTGGGTGCCGGCATATTTTTCCCCTGTGGTGCTGGGGATTGAACCTAGGGGCATTCTACCTCCAAGCTATACCCCCGGCCCAATTTTATTTAGAAGCAGAGTTTTGCTAAATTGATGAGAGCCTCACTAAGTTGATGATACTAAATTCAAACCTGCAATCCTCCTGTCTCAGTCTTCCAAGTACTGGGATTACAGGTTTGCACCACCACACTCGGATGGCCATTTTATACTGTTCATTGTAAGATATTTTTTCAAATATGTTTTACATTCTGAAGGCAACCTATAATTTACATGGTGAGTAATACACTGATTTTTTTTAAAAAAGAAGATGGGCAGGTTGAGCCAAGAGTTGCAATGTGCTTATGATCATGACATATTAATAACGTAATGACAACCTCAAAATTTGTAGGCCTGATAGCTTAAATCTCTCATGACATTATAACCTATGTATTTTACTGACACCAAATCCAGATAATGTCATCTTAAAGCTGTAGTTCGATATGTGAGTCATTATTAAAAACCATCTGTGACAGCTCTGTGGCATCAGATTTAAAGAAGGATCTAATTTAAATAAATCTAAAGCCCATTTTATTCACCAACTTACAGGACAATGTAGGAATTCAAGTAAAAGCTTAAGTAACCCAGAAAAAATATTTAATCACATATTTTTTCTTATTGAATATGTGTTTTTATACTGATTATATGAGGACCAATGGAAAAATAATTTGTAGTGTGTGCACACAGACTTGGAATAAGTTGAAAATATTTTATGATCCAGTTCTCTTGCCCCACTTAACATCTTACTTGTGGAGGATGCCACTGCTAAATGCTGTGACATCTGATTTCTTTCCAAATGACTGCTCTTGTTGTAGTCTTTTTCCTTTCTCTTTTCTCCAATACTGTCATTATTCCTCAGTGATTTTTTAAGTAAAATGCATATCTTCATTATGCTTCTTTGGAGTTTATATAAATTATTCAGTCTTTTATGGAGGAGTTATCATTAAAAGCTTAAAGAAATACAGAGCAGAGATATGGTATTTTCTCTGTCTTTTTCAGAGATCATTCTGTTTTTTTTAATCATACTTATTTTATACAGTTTTCAAAAAAAGTATTCTGTATAAATGCCTACAGTAGAAATGTGTTAGTCCCATCAGCTACAAAGTTCTATCTAATGTCTAAATCTGAATCATTTTTATTTATGCCTAATCTATCTCATCATCATTTTTTTCTGTGGTACTAGGGATTGAATCCAGAGGTATTCTATTTCAGAGCTACACCCCCAAGCCCTATTTTATTTTTTATTTTGGAACAGATTTTAAAACAGGGTCTTGCTAGGTTGCTGAGAGTCTCACTAAGTTGCTGAGACGGGTCTCAAATCTGCAGTCCTCCTGTTACAGCCTCCCAAGTACTGGGATTACAGGCATGCTCCACCACACCAGTTTTCTCACCTTTCTTTTTTAGGCAGTGGAAAATATTTGTGGCACATCTTTGATGAATATATTCTTTTCTTTCTCATCTTTTTTCCCTTTTCCTGATTTACCACATCATTGTGTGTGTGTGTGTATGTGGGGGGGGGTACTGAGGATTGAACTCAGGGGCGTTCTAACTCAGAGCTACACCCCCAGCCCTATTTTATTTTTATTTAGAAACAGGGTCTCACTAGGTTGATTAGTCTCACTACTTGCTGAGGCTGGCCTCAAAACTGTGATCCTCCTGTCTCAGCCTCCCAAATACTGGGATTACAAGCATGCACCACCATGCCTGGCTTACCACAGCATTTTGACACACCTACATTCCTGATAATTAAAAACATAGGTGTTTAAATGTTCTGTCCAATATGGTAGCCAGTAACCAGCCACTGCAGCCTTGGATCATTTGTAGTGTGACTCCTCCGGATTTTGAAGACCGAGTGTGACAGAGTAAATCATCTCCTTTTTAATATTGATTACCTGTTGAAATTATAATATTCTGGATATATTGGGTGAAAAGAATATACTATCAAAATCTATTTCACCTATGTCTTTTTGCCTTTTTATTCTAGTTGCTGGGAACTTTGAAATTACACGTGCAGCTCACATTTGCATCGTGCAGTACTGTTCTGTATCCTGTATAGTTTCTTTGCACCTTAGTACCCAGACTCATTGTTTTACCCAAGGCCTGATAAATATCAGTTGTATTGAAAGAATACATACTATCATCATTTCTGTTAATTCTTCACAGTATGTTTACCCTTTTCCTGGCATTTTTAAATTTTAGCCAAAAAGATGTATATGTTTTTTACTGTTTCGGTCCACAGATTTAGTCTCTCTGATTCCCTTTGTTGTCTTTGTGGTCGGCTTTTCTTCCCTGAGAGAATCAGAGTACACTCTTTCAATGCCCCGGGCTTTGTTTGCTTGCCACCCTGTGGAGATAAGGGGGCTTTGAGTTTGGGCTTTGATCTGCATGTCTAAGTTTGTAAATCTTTTACTTTGAATGTGGGCAGAGGTCCTCAGGAAGTTGTTTTTTTTTTTTTTAATAAGGCTTAAGTTACCAATTAGACAATATTTATAAGAGACTACATACTTTCCTTCTAGGAAGTGAAGTTTCTTGGGTATTCATTGATGACCAGATGAGCACTGTGATATGGCTTTAGGAAACAATTCTTTCTCAAGCGGGCTTGTTAATTTTTTTTAAGAGTGTTTGAAGTTTTAAGTGAAATTTTATGTAGTAGAATTCACAGCCTTTTGCTGAATCCATCACCTCCCTGCCTCCTTCAAAGGAATGTGAGTCTGGCCTCTTGCCTGGCCATTTGGTATCACTGTGGCCTGAGCAGCCGGAATCCCTTTCTGCTCATTAAGATCACGGTGTGGAATTCCGCAGGCTGAGACATCACTAACCCATTTTGGGATAGTGAATACAGAAAGTCAGAAGGTTTTATTTTGGTTCAGTGAATTTGTGACCATGGCGCTGAAATATGAAACAAAACAGCTCTGGAGCCATGGAGTCTTGCATTCATAGTGGGCGTGATTAGATAAGTGGTCTGCTGGTGACATGACCGTGATTCATGCTCTATCTCCAGATGACTGAACTTTCCAAATACTTCCAGTGTACTGATAGTGCATTTCTTAAATGCTAAATATATCTAACTGTTAACAGCTAATTGTCTGTCAGGCTCATTGTCTGTTACCCTTAAAGGCTAAGGTCAAACTGCCCTTCTAGTTTTGTAGATATAAGAATACGAATGTGTGGCAGAGGCCAGGAAAAAAAAATTCTATAAAAAAATAAGTGTATGCTGATAAACCTTGCATAGCTTGAAATTTTGGAAGTGATCATTTTAACTGCTGTTAAACTGAACTTTATTCTCTTTATTTACTCCTGTTTAATTTGGAATAGACCTGGGAGGTTGAGACAGGAGGACTGCAGTTTTGAAGCCAGCCTCAGCAACTTAGTGAGGCCCTATTTCAAAATAAATGAATAAATAAATGAATAAATAAATAAATGAATGAATGAATAAATGCAGTTGGGGGTATATCTCAGAGGTAGAATGCCCCTGGGTTCAATCTCCAATGACTCCCCCCAAAAGTAAATGATTTGGAATAGACTCATAGAACTTTACATGGTGTGGGTAGCCTTAGAGATGATGTGCTTCAAGCACTTAACATGTTTCATCTTTGTATACTGGGCGTGAAGAAGGTGCAGGAGTTTTTCATGTCTCTGAGCTAATTGATAGCTTGGCTTCGCCCAAAGTTCTACAGTTAAGTTTAGTCCTACAGTTAAGTTTAGTGTTCTTTCTCTCAGCATTTGACTCTTCACTCAAAAAGTTTCAGGACAATCACGACATCTGAGAACTCTTGAATTGCAGAGAAACAACCCTGTCTGTCCGGCCCTCAGTGACTTTTCACTCTTGAAATGATTGGTCTTAGTTGATTTCTAAGATTCTTTTTTGCTCACACAAATTAAAACAGAGTTCTTTCCTTTTATTTTTTAAATGTGGAGAGTATTATTACCTCAGTTACATGTGTTTTCAATCTCTTAAAGAGCCACTTCTATTTCAAGGTTATGTTAAGTAATATTTAAAATCCAGAGGCAATTCTGCTGTTTGGGGAGAAAGGAGAGGACACAACATGTGTGCAACACACAAGTGCGTACATGCACTCTTTGCGACGCTCCACATGGTCAGTATCTGGGCCTCAGGAGAAGGCCGAGGCCTGATAATAAAAGTCCTGCTCCTTGTTTTCTGCCCTCACAGTCTTTGTCTTGTCTGCGTCCAAGGCCTGTAAGTAGGCCAGGGAGCCAGTGTCAGCCTTGGGAGTTGATAAGAGCTCTTCCCCTGTGGCACTAAACAAGAAGACCCACCTCTGTGACTGCACACACCTTGCCGGCTGGTCACGTTCTTTCTTTTCCATCTTCTTTCATTTCTCTCACACACTAACCTCATTCAGATTGATGTACCCTGAGTCCTGCTTGGTCTGTGAGGTGGACCTCAGAGATTGTGGCTTGGCGAAGAGAACCCACCGTTTACAGAAAAGCAAATTGGGTTCTAGAGCCAGCTTCGTTCTGTGCAGCTAGATAGCCTTGGCCAAGTCTTGCCTCCTCTCTCTAGCCTCGACTGTACCCTGTATAGTCAAGGACATCTTTCTCCTTGGAACTCTCCTTGCAGTAAAAAACACATTTGCTTCAGCACTAAGTTGTGCGTTTCTTACATGGTCATTCCTTTCTTTTTTTTTTTTTTCATGGCAGGAAGGCATCCTTATTCTACTCTTGGTTTCCCAAGAACATGCGTATTCAATACTTTTCCCCTGATGATGTTGGCTCTTGCTTAGGTAAATCAGCCTTTTAGTTTGCAGTGCAAATGTATTATTTCATGCTTGAGGGACAAAGGCCAAAGCTTTTGTGATGGGAAAATACCCCGGTGACCATTGCTGTGACCATTTGGCCAGTCTGCTGACTCCTTGTCTTGTTCTGTCCTCGTTATTCCTCTTTTCCTAAGTTTGATTCCCACTAACTTCCTGGCTGAAGTGACTGCAGAAATCTCTTCCTCCTCTTGGCCCTAACTCAGCATCTCACAAAGAGCCCAGGTTGATTTTCAAGAAATAATGTGTGCAGTGAAAAAATGTGGCTGACAGAGGGTCCCATGCAGGGAAACATTGTTTTGTTAAGCTAGCCTTTGGCGGCAACTAAAACAAAGCAGAATTAACCAGGGGACAATGCTAAACAGCAGAGATAACAGCAGAGGTCCCCACGTGTAATTAGTACAGTGTGAGAAGCGTGTTTTCATTTCATGTGTTAACATGGGCAACACCAAGTTCTTAATTCAGAAAGGAAATATATTCCTAAGTGTGTCAGGTTATTGCCTCTTATCTCAAGAAAGGACACTATATGGCCCTGTATTTGTATGCTCTTGCCATGATAATTCCTTCTGTCAAAAATGATTTTCTCCAGAAGTACAGTATGTAAATTCTTGGCTGATCATTCCAAAAAGGAAGGGAATAGCATTTGTTAACCAGCATTTTTATAAAATACTATTTTGGCATATGGAAGAGAAAGTGAGGAAGTAAGAACCCTTAAAAAGTGTTGGCACTATTTCTGTGCTTTTATTTATAATAGGATAGATAATTTCATAAACAGTATGAAAAGCTTTCTTCATCTTCGGATTATCTGGACATGAATTTTTTAAGAGTTTCATTATTCTTAAGTATTATGAAAAAGCATCAAAGAAATATTTTCACACCAGTTATTTGTGAAATCACCTTGAAGCAAATGCTTGCTTCTGTCTTGAATGGTATTGGAATTTGCAATAAGAAATATTTTTTTAGTTCTTGAGAATAACAGTCCTCTACGTGTCTTACATGAATAGTTGTTCCATATGTAGCTCCTCATATTGTCTGTTTTTATTTATTATTATAATCCTTAAATGAAGATATGGCCAAAGTGTTCAGCTTTCTTCATTAGGTTCAATGACAGTCTTTCTTTTTAAATCCTTCCTGAACTGTGCAAGGAGGAGAAAACTGTTACTGTTCACTTCTAAATATGCGAGGATATAGGAATTCACTAACTTAAAATTAGATGACAATCTTTTTTCAATTCTCAATTTTTTTTGGAATATAGTAAAACATTTTCTGTCATAACAGTATTATTTCTTTTTTTTAAACAGAAGAAAGTTATATAGGGTCACAGGCCAGTTTACCAAAACCATATTTATTTTGCAACAATAGGTGTCTTTTTTCTATGGAATATGTTCTTAATTCATATGGGCATTTAAACATGAACATTCTCTTCTGCTCCTTATTAGCTCCAGTAATAGGATTCTGTAGGTACCGTCATCATGTCATTAGTAGTCTAATTATTCTCCCATCTTATGGTGGCCATGGTTCAGATGCTGGCTTAATAAGATTAATCACTGCTTTTAGTACTAGCGAAGGCACTGTTGTGTTGTCAAAATGTTATTTAATGTTCAACACGAACAAAGCCTGTTGAGGTATGACTGGACACAAGTTTCATTATTTTCCCTTTCTTACTGGCCAGGTAAATGGAATTCTACAAAGTAGGAAGGTAGAAAGAAAAGCTTATTTACTTGTTTAGACATTACTTCCACTTCTGGGTCAAGTTAAGAAAATGTGGGGAAAAACACCGTTCTGTTCAAACTGCACATCTTTTTCAAGGACTTCTCATATTTTTGCAAGGTCAGTTCACATGGCTAGAAAATGACTAGCTAAAAGCTTCTCATTGGTCATCTGCCTAATGCAAAACAGTGTCACAGAATGACTAGAATTTTTAATTTTGTCATTTAAATTTGCATGTATTAGGCATGCACTTTAATGGTTTAGAATAAACTTGATTTTCTGAAATTCCTCATTGGATGGGTGCTGTATTTGACAGTTACAGGGACAGAAATGTGTCTTTGAGCAGCTACTTGATTAGAAGCTGAGCCCAGTCTGTCAGGATGAGTTAGATTTGGCCAGGACTCAAGTGTATGTGATTAAATTCCATCTCCTTGCTATCCTAACAGATGGATCTGTTTCTTTGAGTATTTGTATCACATCCTTCAGCAATGCCTAGATACACCAATAACTGTAGAATCCATTGATCAGAAATAGTTAATGATGCTTTTCTGAGGAGTGCTATGTTTCCCATAGTAGTTTTTAAATTTATGGATCAAATAAGCCACTGAGAGTTTTCAGCACTTTTTCAGATCTTTGGAAGTTGTCTCCAAAGCCTGATCCAAAGAAAATAAGGCCATTTATCTTTCCAGGGGTTTCCTTGCCCTCTCAACACCTATGTGTTAATGGGATAAGTAAGAGTGCTTTTCACTTCTAGAAACCTGCAGGCTATCAAATGGAAGGGAAAAAACTGGAAAGGTTACTGCTTCTTCTGTCTACCAGGTTTTATTATGGAAACTGTTTGGGCCAGATAATTGGGTTTAATTTGTAACAGAGAGGAAGATTTGTATTGTAAACAAGAAAGTTCTTTGAAGATTAATCTTGTCAGTAGCTGTTAGAAGGGTGTTGGAGGAAGCCTTGAATATTTGGAGTTAGATTGTTTTTTCTTTCTTTCTTTTTTTTCTTTTTCCTTCCCTTTTCTGCCAGACCACAAAGTGTTAGTGAAGGCTAGAAGGTGATAATTAGTACTCTTCACTGGATTTTTAAAATTTTTTTTGCACACTAATTAAAATGCGTTTTAAAAAACTTTCACTTTTTTCCCAAAGGGGACCATACTTCTTGTGACATTTTTCTCTTTTGACTTCTAATATGCTTATTTGTAATGCTTAAAATATTATGGAAATGACTATTACTTATACATGCAAGGTTTGTACCAATATTTATCATTATTATACTATGCATATTATATATCTATCAAGTCATTTATAGTTCTCATCTTTTCTACATTGGGCTTCTAATTGTTTAATCTTGTGCCAATTTAAATAACCTTCAGTAATGGTGTTCCTAGAGTCTTATATGATTGAACAGTTTCCATTCACTATGCACGCCATCTCTCCCTCCATACTTCATAGCAACGATAAACTAATTTTTCCACATTTTAAACACAATATATATTAGTATTGGATATGGGATATTGTAAGTCTAGATTCACTTTTAAAATTTTATGTGCTTTACATTATTCTTATGGTAAAAGGAAGGGATACCTTCTGTCAGTGAAATGATGCACCTCCATTTCATAGTCGAAATTTTTTTCAGAAACATTACTATAGTAAAGTTACTGAAGTAGTATATTTTAGTTTTTAATTTTTAAACTTCTGGAGTTTTTCTATTTTAGTTTTATTAAGCTATTCATCGCACAAAATATCTGTTGTGGAACTGGTAGTGTGTACCTAGGTGTGTGTGAGTGTGTGTGTGTGGTGTGTGTGTGTGTGTGTGTGTGTGTAACCAATGCCAAATTGAGTTGCCTCCTTTATACATAAGTTGGCTTTTTTTTTGCTTACATTCAGAGTAAATTTAACTAAACATTTGTGTTACTAGATAAACTTTAAAAAGATTTATCTCATGCTATTATGACATAAATGGTATAATTAGAGATGCCAAACAAATTATAAATTACTTTAAGGACATGAATTAGAAGTTTTTAAATGCTGATACACATTTGTCATTTCGTGGTAAGAGAGTTTCAAAGAATAGTTGAGTTAAGCCAGAAACAAGAGTCTACTCTATGAGGTAGATGATCTGAAACTGAGAAAGACATGGAGCTCATCTGTGGCCTTCCTCACTGTTCAGTAATCACATGTATGTGATTAAAAAGAAATATCTAGAAATGTACAGCTGTCATGGGTAATTTTTCTTCTCTGATAAAAGGTGAGGTCAAATCACCCAACTGGGAGGGAAACAACCTGGTAAGTTGATGCTTATAACACAGATATAGCTAATACTTTCTTCTTCCACATTTGCTAATGGTGACTGTGGCAGGAATTTAAAATTCTTAAGAATCTCACAGTAGCAATCTCAGAACAGAGAACTTGTGAATGAGCTCTATGACTGACATTTTTTTTTTTTTTGCGGTACCAGGGATTGAACCCAGGGGCGTTCTACCTCTGCGCTACGCCCCCGGCCCTATTTTTTATGCTTTATTTTGAAACCGGGTCTCACGAAGTTGCGGAGGGTCTCACTAAGGAGAGAGAGAGAGAGAGGGAGAGAGACAGGGAGAGAGAGAGCGAGAGCTGAGGCTGGCCGCGAACCCGGATCTTCCGGTCTCCGCCTCCCAAAGTACTGGGATTACAAGCGTGCGCCACCACGCCCGGCCTTATGAGTGACATTTTATCATGAGAATTATTGAAGAGAATGCATTCTACTCATCTCATCAATACAACTTCTAGTCATTGCTCTTATAATAAATCCTAAATTAACTAATCGACATAGTGGACTTTTTTCTAGTTAAGTCATGTAGGAGTTCACCATAAACCCATTTTAGTTTCTTTTATAAATAGTTTAAACATCTTCATAAAGCATTTTAGAATACTATGTCTATTATGACAACTTAATGAATGGAATTATATTTTAATTAAGGATTAGGCATTGACTTGGGTGAACATTTTTCTGAATTAAAATTTTTCATTTTAGAGTTCTGTGATGCAGGCCATAGCCCAGAAGTTAGATGAGAATGAAAAAAGGTAACTGAATGACTGATATAAATTTGTTCTGTATTCAGTTTGAACTTTTCTTCTAAGATTACAATAAAATAATTTTAAAATTTATATATAATTAATGGATTCTGTTTAATTGAGAATCTGTTTCTCTTTAGGAAAAACTTACTTTGAGAATGATAGCAGAAATTTGGAAGTATTCCAGTACTCTAACATTCATACTTAATAAGTTGCTTCATTCAGATTTATTTTGATTGGCATGTGATACGTATGTTATGTTCTGAAATATCCGAAATCACAACATCTTGATAGAGTCTGCTCTATTTTTGAATTGTTTTAAATAGTAACTTTAAAATTTGCATTAATTGAAAGGTACCTTGTCATAACATTTGCTTTGTGTCATGAAAGGTTATCTATATTTGGAAGTAACATTTTGGTAAAAGGAAGATTATGGAATATTTATGAACTTTCTCTCTCACAGACTCATAGGTTATTAGAACAGGATGAAACTTCAGAGCCTTGTAACCACAAACTTCTCAATTTACAGATGAAGGAAATATATTCCAGAAAGATCAAGTGACATGCCCAAGGACACAAAGCTAAAAGTAGTGTGAGAAGGATTCTAACCCAGGACCCCACCCAGCTCTAGGTCATATCTTTCACCATGGCACATTCTCCTGAATAAGCATAATGTTTCTAAAAAAACAATGGTATGAAGCTAGAAGGGAATGGATTTTATTTTAAGTATACTTCATTATTATTTTACTTTACATTATATGTACATACACACACATATATGCATACATTCCCATCTCTATATATGCTTTGATTGTCAAATGCTTTTATCTTTTTTGCCTATAAAGGAATTTTTAATTCTATTTGTGAATTAATCATGAGGGTGACAATAATTATACTTAGATGAAGATAAGTAAGCTTATTCTTATGACCCAATTTTAGGACTGTTGCTCCTTAATAACACCTCCATAAGATAAAGGAGAGGGATAAGAATTCTGCATAAAATAATTAAATTCTTGGAATGCTTCATGGTTTTAAAAGATATTTAAAGAAGGATGGCAATTAAAGATGATCTGTTTATAACCCCTCCTTTCAAGATAGCGCCGGCTATCTCAATTTTCATGGGACCAAATTTTCTGACACTGAACAAACACCTGTGCACTTTTAATTTATTTTGATTTTGTTAATTTCTTTAGAAGCAAAGCCTCTGGGGGCCTTTTAATGAATATACACGATGAATATTTCCATGGTCATCATATTTGGTAGAGAACCAATGGCAACTTTCAATAGCATTGTTTATAGAATTTCTTTATTATAAGTTCTTTTAGGAGCCAAAATCAATAATATAACCAAGTGGAATTAATACTGCTTGTTTACTTGGAGATGCAGACAGGAAAAGTCACAGACAGTTGGCATTGAGAAGTGCTGCAGGAGCTTAAAGCCGCTGGCCACAGCTGGCAGAATTTGCCAGAAGTGCTGCTGTAACTTCCTCCTGGCCAGTGGTGTTCACAGTGCACTGCCTGTTTTCATAGTATAGAGCCCCCAATTTTTAAAACTGCATTTTAAAATCCTGTTGATATTTTTATGTAATATAAATATATGATCAGCATTTATCAGTCATTTCATTTCATTAATTTAGTTTAATTTAATAATTTATTTCTTTGCTGATAACTGAGTACATGCCTACTATGAGTACCTACTATTAAATAACTACTGAAAATGGGGTGTTTTTATAGGCAAATAATATGTTTCAGTGATTATTAGCTCTGATGTATATATGTATGTATGTATCTATGTATGTAAAAAGTACATTACTTGACCTCAGATTTATGCCCTAAATTTTTTATTATCTGAAAACCAGCTTCAATTGCAATGTTAAAGATTCTAAGACAAATGGCATTGCTCACTGTGCCTTATATCCTATTTTTTGTACTTTGTTTCTTCTTACTTTCCATCTAGGTTCCTCAGATAAGTAATTTTGGGCCATTTTCACACCCCTTGCCACCACTCCCACAAATAAGCCAAATAAATAAGGCCTCTCAATGACAATAACTCACTCCAAACCACAAGATAGGCTTTAGGATTTTCTATATTTAATTTACATTAAGTGCCTAAACTCTTGACTTAAAAAGGCAAGGGAATAATTTGCATATTCATTACAAAAATAAATAATGAGTTCTGCAATGGCTCTTTCCCAAGGTACCAACTGCTGTCACTCACATTGGATACTTTGTGGAAATGGGCCTCCTGTCCTGGGCGTGCTTCCCAGCCTTGACTGCAGGGCTGGGTGCATAGAACCAGAAAGCAAGGATATTGGTCTGTGCTACTGCCCCTCTGTTTCCAGTTTAAAAAAAAAATAAGAAATTATTCTGCAGAGATGGATCATAATACCATACTGGGTTTGAAATTTTCATTTCCTAATTCTTTAGGCATTTTTCAGTCAATCAACTCCAAGCACTTGGGATTTCAATTCTCCATTTAATAAAAAATTTAAAGAAAGGTTATTTTCCTCCTACTATTAACCCCTGGTTTCCCAGTTTACAGACAGCACAGTAATTTCCTCCAAAGGGAGAGGGGAACCACTTGCTTTTGCTCTGTCTTGTAACTGCAAAATTAAGACACAGGCAGATTTCAGAGAGTCAAGTAGTCTCCTCCTTGGTCAAGGTGAATGAATGTGAAATGTGGCCATTTCTTTATAGAAATAGGAACATACTTGGTTCCTTCTTCAGGAAGAGACACAGGTGAAAATGGAGGGGGTGGAGAAAAACCGAAACAGGTGCACAAGTGTCTAATGTAGGCTTTGATGGGCTTTTCAGTAACACCAAAGTAGGACATCTTGTAGGGTGAAATATTTTTTTCTTACTTATATTTGGAATTCTTACATAATCAAGGAAATTAGAAACCCTTTCATGCTTAGGGCAGGTTTTTGTAATCTATTGTGTGCTTCAAGCTATGCAGTTTAGTTTCCTGGTTTCCAGAAGTTTATTTTTGTATTTCAATCAAGTCTTTTCCTCTTTTCAAAACTTTAGATTCTCAAGAACCGTTATTTTGGGCAAGCATAGCCTTTCACTCAGAATAAATTGCACATGGGTATTTAATAAGCTTGGTGAGATTAAATTCCCAAATGTGTTATGGTGTATTTGTTTATAAATCACAGGTGTGGTTACAGTCGAGTCTCCAGGTGGCTTTTTGAGAAATATGAGTTAATAGGGAGCTATTAAAGAAATGCATCCAGGTGCAGATGACTTTGAAAGGCAGGAAAATTCACCACTAACTTCATTATGGTACATGAAAATTAAGTTGTGTTCATTCAGGAGAGTCATATAAATAGTGACAGTGGTCAGATGACGCTGCTGGGGAGGGAGAGGTTATTTGCGCAGTTTAAAATTGTGGAACATGGGAAACTCTGAACTGCCCTTGAACAATAGTTTGGAAGTGTAAGACAGCAAGTAGGAAGCAAACTGCTAAGGTATTCTAGATAAAAATAACCCGAAAATTGTTTAAACCATTACCATTAATTTTGGTCATTCACAGTGGTTGAGTTAGAGGTTAAGTTTTATGTTTCTAAATTATTATGAACAAGTGATGGTTGATTCTCTACTGGGATGTTGTAGAAAGTATGTATTGATAGCAAATAGGAAGTGCCACAAGTAATATTCTGACTCTTAATACTTTTTGTAAAATTTCACGTTTTGAAAGCATGTGTCTGAGTGAATTCTAGTTGATCCCTCTTTATGGAGTTGGTCTCCCTGCATTCATACCTTCTTTTTATTTATTTATTTATTTATTTTGCGTACTGGGGATCCCAGCTCTTTTTTATCCTTTATTTTGAAACCGGGTCTCATGAAGTTGTGGAGGGCCTCACTACTAAGTAGCTGAGGCTGGCCACGAACCTGGATCCTCCGGTCTCCGCCTCCCAAGTACTGGGATTACAAGTGTGCGCCACCATGCCCAGCTCATTCATACCTTCTTTCTCAGTGAAATAGAAAGGTTTCAGAGCCTCAGCCAGTGAGCTGGTGCTGTTCAGATGGTTTGAGTGTCTCCCCCATGGGTTCAGGGACTGAAAGCTTGTTCCCCAGTGTGGCAGTGTGAGAGGTGGTAGGACCTTTAAGAGGTGGGGCCTGGCAGGAAGTTATTAGGTCACTGTGGGCACTGCCCTTGGAAGTAAGCTAGTCTCACAGAGTGAGTGAGTTCTCCCAAGAGCTGGTTGTTATTAAATAAGGTCACGACATATCTTGCCCCTTCTGTGCGTAGCTAGTTCCCTTTCCACTTCATCATGTTGTGGCCTAGCTACAACCCTCACTAGAGGCTATACAGATGGGGATACCTACATTGGTACTTTCATCCTCTTAAACTATGAGCTAAGTAAATCTCTTTTCTTTATGAATTTTCTAGTCTCAGGTATTTTGTTATAGCAACGGAAAACAGACTGATACAGAGGGACCCTGAAGATAGTACAGTGCTGTGGCCTATCTTTTACAATATTGAGTAGTAACTATGAAGAGTCTAATAATTGTATTTTATTTTTTAAGTTCCATCAAAAATTTGGGGGATTTTATCAGAAATTTCTTAATATGTGGGGATGATATGTATATGTGAATGACATTATATTATTTCATGGTTGAAAAATCAGCCAAAGAGACTAAAGGCCACGGATAAGTTGTACCCTACATCGGGTTTGAGAAGTTAGAACCCTGTTGACTTGCTCATGTATATACTGATAGTGTGATATGGTATATTTGTCCAGATCCTCCAGAAAAACAAAACCTTTCCTCTTTTTCTGAAGATTTATTGTAAGGAAGTGGCTCATATGATTATGGAGTCTGACCAGTCCCAAGACATACAGAGTGATTCAGAGACCAAAGAGAGCTGATGATGTAGGTCTTAGTTCAAAGGTGGGGAGGCTTGAGACACAGGAAGAACCAGTGTTTGAGTTCAAGTCTGACAGCACGAAAAAGCTGATGTCCCAGTTGAGTCAGGCAGGAGGAATTCTCTCTTGCTTGGGGGAGAGGATCAGGCTTTTTGTGCTCTTCAAGCCTTCACCTGATTGGTGAAGGATTACCCATGTTAGGGAAGGCAATCTGCTTTACTTAGTTTACTGACGTGGATGTGGATCTCATCCAAAAACAAGTTCATAGAAATACACAGAGTAATGTTTGTCCTCATACCTGGACACTGCATGACCCAGTTAAGTTGACATATAAAATCAACTACCACACATGGGTCTGTCCAGTGCCCCAGGACAGTGCTTTACAAACATCAGGGATCAATAAATATTTGGATATATATATGGATGGATAGATAGATAGATGAATAGATATGATGGATGGATAGACAAATGAATGAATGTTCATAAAAGAAGTTAAAGAATCATGTTTTCATATGGTAGATCTAGAAATATATGTGATTTTGCTAGTTTAAAAAATCTACAATTTCAGAGGTATTTGTTTGAAATATAGTATGATGTCTTTATTTAACATGTAGACCAAGCTGAAGATCACTAACACCTGCTTTTACTGTAGTCAAAGATATTAAAAAAATATAAACATTTTTCTTCTCTTAAACTCCACATATTTATTTTCTTCCATTGTACTGTCTCAATTTTTCTTATACTTTCATGGCCTTGTTTTCATATCTAGGTGTATTAGTATTATATTTAATATGGTTTATATCTATCTTTATATTTAATATTTATCTTTTTTCTCCTTTATCTTATCTTCTTTTGGCTTTGCCTTTATTAAGCTTCTATCTAGTGGCTTCTTGTCAATTATCTTTATTTTTACTGCATAAATAATAGCTTTTTAGATTTTTATTGATATAAAATGTTCAGTGAAATCCTACAACTAGAAACAACCTGATTCATGTGACCACAAACATAAAAAGATGAGGCAAAACATCAGTGTTTTGAAAAATGAATTGTATGTATTATAGATAACTTGAATCTGTTTTCTGTTAATCAGTTCTTTTCACCACAGAAATATAAAGTCTTCTTGACCTGCATTCTTTCAGTTCTTACAAAATAGATACTGCCAGTGTTCAGGGGACATGGTTAATATCAAATAACAATATAAAGTTTTAAAATAGGATAGAAACACCATATTTTAAAGGACTTTGCCAATAACCGTTTTGTTCCTGTAATTGAAATACTAATATGTTAAGAAAATCAGAATAATGGTGGATGTTAATTGATTAATTAATTAATTAATTGTACTGGGGATTGAACCCAGAAGCATTCTATCTCTGAGCTACACCCCAGTCCTATTTTATTTTTTATTTCGAAACAGGAACTCTCTAAGTTGCGAGGGCCTCACCTGTAATCCTCCTGTCTCAGCCTCCCAAGTACTGGGATTATAGGCGTGCACCACCAAGCCTGGCTTGGATGTTATTTTTAAAAATTATCAAAGCATGATACATTTACCTTTAAACAGCAGGTGAGTGAAAAGAAGGTAATAAATATTACTTGTAACTGACCTACTTAGCTACCTCCTGGAGTTCTGGATTTATTATATCCACCCATTTCTTTCCTATGCTTGTGAATAGATGCCATCAATCCTCCCTATTTGTGGGCTCTGCAGTTGTGAATTCACTTATTTTCTAAGGCTTATTTGTAACCCCAAATTCATATGCATGGTGCTTTCTTGGTCTTTTGAGGACACCTGCAGAGTAGCAACACCCTGGAGTTGCCTGACACATGCTTTCCAGCTGAGGTTGAACCAGGTGACACTGCCTTCTTGTTTCAGCTCTCATGCTGGAAACAAGTGTCCTTTTTTGCAATCTATATAGTGCCACATTTTGGCATCTTTAGACTTTTGGTGATTTTGCTGTTTAAAATGGACCCTTGATATGTATATACTACTGAAGTGCTGTTTGGTGTTCCTAAGTGCACGAAAACTCTGATATACTTTATGGAGAAAATATGTGTGGTAGATAAGTTTTGTTCAGTTAGAGTTACAGTGCCATTGGCCATCCATTCAATAGTATGAATCAATAGTATACATTATATAAGATGTGGTTAAATAGAAATTCATAGCCAGGTGTGGTGGCACATGCTTGTAATCTCAGTACTTGGGAGACTGAGACAGGAGGATTGCAGGTTCATGGCCAGCCTCAGCAACTTAGCGAGGTCCTTCGCAACCTTAGTGAGGCCCTCCACAACCTAGTAAGACCCTGTTTAAAAATAAAAAATAAAATAGGGCTGGCGGTGTATCTCAGAGGTAGACTGTCTGAGTTCAATCCACAGTAACACATACACACATGTATAGAAATTCATGTGAAACAAGTTATTGATCTGTTGACAAAAATATTATGACCAGAGGCTTGCAGAGACCTAACCCTGTATTTTCTCTTGGAGTTATGCCTCAGTATTTGTAAATTCAGCATTCTACCAAATTTATAGATTTAACTAGTGAGAATACCAAGAATCACTTTAATATTTTTCTCTTTTTCAAAAATTGAGTTCCACTGTACATTTATGCATTTTCCTTAGTAATATCTTTTTAATATTTCCCTATGTAATTAATTTTATAAAATATCATTTAGTATCTATGTAGCAATAGAGTCTACTGATGTGCTATTAGTTTATTTAATGAAGACCCTTTATTTTGTGATTCTAGGGATTGAATTCATGGGCATTCTACCTCTGAGCTACACCCCCAGCCCTATTTTACTTTTTGTTTTGAAACAGGGTCTCATTAAGTTGCTGAGGCTGACCTCAAACCTGCGATCTTCCTGTCTCAACCTCCCAAGTATGGGATTATAGGTTGTGCCACCATGTCCTGCTATGAAGGTCCTTTTATAGGTCATTTACTAATCCTTCTTCCTAACTTTTCACTATCATATGCAATTCTGGAGAAAAAAATCTTGTAGCTTAATCTTTATCACATCCATGATTATTATTCTCTTAGAATAAATTTTCTGCAAATGAAATTTTTTGGACATAGCATATGCAAATCAAAACTGCTGTTTGTAAGATTCCTTTGTGATCTTTTTAATACATTATATTCTGCTTAGAAGGAAATTAACAAAGATCTCTCTTCGTTTTTATCAAATTTTGACAATCTTTATAGGAATATGAAAAAGTATAGAAGTCATTTTTATCTCCTATTTCAGTGGCCATTTATAGTAAATTTGTTCTAATGTATGTAAGTTGTAGTGCAGAGTCCTTTAGATATGGAGAGAATTGTAGATTAGTATGAATACTTCTGTAGGAACTGTTAGGGTTTATTTTAGTCCAACTCCCACTTTTTATTGATGAAGTTAGAGACTGGTTTGACTATTCCATTTTGAATTCAGTTTTTTATAAAGAACAAAACTACATGGCCTTATTTTCTTTGCAATATTATTACCATGGATGTGCAGAAGGACTCAGACTGTCTATAGCCATTCCCACCCCATCTTCGATTATTTTTTTCTAGCTTTTTTCAGATATCTAACACAAGAAACACAAATACAAATCTATTATTTGTAGGCACAGATGCAGAAGTGAACAAAGCGTACTTCCCCCTCCCATCCAGCAAGTCAGAGCAGGCACACGTACACCTCTCCTATAAGGGAGATCCGGAGGTTGGAGAAAATTTTACTTTCTTTTGTGAGAATTGGGTGGCTGAACAAAGTGGCATGTGCGTTAGACATTGAAAGATGACTTGAATATTATCATTGGAAAAAATCATCTAGTGCTATAAGTTTGCATACTTCTACTACATTTGCCAGTGATTTTTAATTTTGCATGAAATTTTTCTCAAGTAGGGCACTTGCATAACTTATTATTTTAAGCACTCCTGAAGAAGAGCAAATGCTGATTATTGCTATTTAACCCTTACTTACAAAGTGCATATGGTTATTTCATATTTTTACGTATTCTCATAATTTTTGGTTTGTTTCCCAAGTGCCTTTGTGATAATAAATTATTGAGTATGTAATATTAGATTGTGTCGACACATTTTCATTTGACACTCTTCCCTAATTTAATCATTTTGGATTTTGCTCCACGTTTTGATTATTATAGATGATTCCAAATGAATAACTGAACGCTCGCATCTTGTTTATTTCCTATGGTGTATCTTTGAGCCTGTCTTCCTCAATATGGAATTACATGAAACTACTTCATAGCTTTTGTCGTATATTTTCATATTGCTTTCCAAACAGATGTATTGCTAATTAATTATTCTATCAAAGTTACCCCATCATTGCATGTTATGCGTGTGTTATTTGAAAAACTCCTACTTTCTTAGCAGCATAAAATGACATCTTAAGGTTGCTTTCCTTTATACATCTTTGATTACTAGCAGGGATCAACCTTTTTTTCTAATAATATTTATTACTAGAATTTTGTGTTGTATAAAATCCTTTGTAACTTTTGCCCAAATACTTGCTTCGTAGAGTCTTTCTTTGTCTCACGTAAGGTCATTCCATTCTTTCTGGAGTTATTCCAAGTTAAATGTTCTTTTATGTGTAAAATTTAAAGCCTGTAATTGTACCTTTATAAGTCCAGTGATGTAGAGGGAATAGCACCACATACTGTTGGGTTCTCACTTGGCACAGGACACTTTATGGAAGAAAAACATGTGTAAACAACCCTCAGGATGACCTGTAAGAGAAGCAGAGCTATTGTCAATTATATAACTCCAAAATAGTTTATTTTCTGACATTGGAATGCATTCAGTTAGTCACAGTAATAACCTCATGTCTCATGTCAATTCCTTGATCTTTCTTCTGTGTTGTTATTGGGCCTTGGGTATATTCTCCACTGTGAACTTAGTCACAGTACATTGTAATCAATGCTTTCTTACATGTATTTGTCCCCTCTTCTAGATGGTTCTGAAACCCACTGTCAGATTATTTTTTAATTCCTCATGCTCATACATGGCTGTACTCCTTGGTGTGTCCATTCATTGAGCATGCATTTACTGAATGTTCAAGTGTTTTGCTAAGTTCTAAGTTTTGAGCATGAAGTATATAAAGATGGAAAGGCCCTGGTCCCTGAAGTCTGGCTAGATGATTTTCAGGGAGGAAAACCTTGAGTCCCTGAATAATTGACAGAGTGTGAAATCTGATTTTAGAGTTTAGAATGGTATTTGAGCACTAAAAAGATATGAGTCAAGACACTTTATTAAATTGGTAATGATCAGAACTTACTGAAAATATATGTTATAACATGTTATAAATTCTTTAAAGTTTGTTTTCCCAAACATTATAATTTTTTTAAGTTAAATTGGCCTGGACAATTCTGAGACCCTGCCCTCATTCACTAAAAATCTTAAGTTATAGAGATGTAGTATTTAGAGTGGACAGAAACATCAGCAATCATCTATTTTAAATCCTCCTTTTTATGGCCCAGGAAATTAGATTCTAAAGCAGTTGTAACTTTCCCAGCCTGGCTGAGGGTTTTCCCCCCTCAGGAAGAGATTATTTCAAAATTGTAGAAGGTTATATTTCCTTATAAATCTGATGAAGAACATTCTGTGCTTCCTTGCACATTCGAGTCTAAGAGTTTTTAATCAGATCCAAGAACCATTTAGACTCATGCATGTGTGAGCCGTGGGCTGTGTCACTGATGCAGACTCTGCCCAGCCACCATCCCAGCTCCCTGCTTCCATGTGAACCTTCAAAAGTACTGCAGGGAACTGAGCACTGTGGTACTGGTATTTCTATGTTTTTTGCTTTTTATTTTTAGTTTTTATTTTTTTGTGGTACTGGGGATTGAACCCATGGACATTCTATCTCCGAGCTACTCCCTAGCTCATTTTATTTTTGATATTGAAACAGGCTTTTGCTAAGTTGCTGAGGGTCTCACTAAGGTGCTGAGGCTGGCCTCCAATCTGCAATCCCTGTCTCAGCCTCCCTAGTACTGGGATTACAGGTGTGTAGCACCATACCTGGCTTTTTTTTTCTTTTTAAAGGTTAGATTGAAGTCAACTTTTGGAACTTAGTTTTGGTTCTCTTTGTGGCAAAGACATGTACACATTGGTACTTGCTTCTGAGTGTTAGTTTTTCAGTATGATAAATAATATGTAAAGGAATGAGAATAGGTCAGAGAAGATATAAAATACAACTGGCTGATGGTAATGGCATTTTCTACAATGTTTTATCTGAACTTTCTAAAACAGCCAAGTGTTTCAGTGGTTTTGAGAACAATCCAATGTTTTGTTTTCTTTTTTACATTGGTTAGACTTTAAAAGATAAAGATGTATCCATCTTAGTCACCGCACACAAAGCTAGCATAGCTGCCTCTTTTTGGGATTAGTGTAAAGGGCAGAAAGACATCTTTGAAGCTGTATATTATTGATTAACTGAAATTTCAAAAACTTAGATTCTGCCACTTATTCTATTATTCCATGGGAACGGTCTTTCGGTTAAGGAGAAGGCTCATGAGTGAGACTTCACTTAGCATCTTGTACCTTGGGCTTTGCTTGTTTCCTTTTTTTTTTTAGGGCTGAGTCAGAAGTTTTAAGAATATTTTTTGTGTGTGGCACTGGGGATTAAACCCAGGGGTGTTCTACTTTTGACCTAGATCCCCAGCCCTATTTTATGTTTCATTTTGAAACAGGGTCTTGATCAGTTTCTGCACACTGTCCTCGAGCCTGCAATCTTCCTATCTCAGCCTCTCATGTACTAGAATTAAAGGTGTGTGCTACCGTGCTTGACTATTTTGGAGTACATTTTAGGGTTGTATTTATTATTATTTTTTTTTTGCAGTACTGGAGATTATTATTTTTTTTTGCAGTACTGGATATTGGGCATTCTACCTCCAAGCTATACCCCCAGTCCTATTTTTTATTCTTTATTTTGAAACAGGGTCTCACTAAGTTGCGGAGGGCCTTACTAAGTAGCTGAGGCTGGCCGCGAACCCGGATCCTCCAGTCTCAGCTTCCCAAGTACTGGGATTATAAGCGTGCGCCACCATGCCTGGCTTTAGGGTTGTATGTAGACTCCCTGAATTGCCAAATTTTGTATATACATGTGTGTGCATATGTGTGTGTGTGTGAGTGTGTGTGTGTGTTTTCCTAGAGAAAGGTTCATAGAATTGTCAACTGTATCCTTCTGGAACAAAAGATAAGGAAAGTGACTACTCCACACTTTTCCACAGTGACTGCTAGATGGAGATCGCTTATGAGGTGGCAAAAAAGCTTACGGTCACAGTCCTTTTCCAGGAGTCCTGGAGAGTGGCAGAAGTAACAGTTCATTGTTACCTGCAGCTGTGATTTCTTCAATAACATGAAAACTATCTCAGCTCATGGGTTGCCTTTGGAAAAAGCAGGCATCTTAGCTGTATGGGCCAGCTCAGGCTTGAATGTTGACTGATTGCACCTGGTTGTCAAGAAAATAATTTCTCTTTAATGGGCCTTATCCTTCACTGTTGTAATGTGGGACAGAGGTGAAGATTTCTATAATTCCATCTTTTTCATAATTTCATTCATCCTAGAAAGGTGACTATAATTAGAAATAATGACTTGAAATGTGATTTGGTCCAACTTCTGAACTATGGATTTTTTCTTACTATGCTGTGGTATCTTCATAGAGTTTGTGTCTCACAAAAGATTACTACATATTAACATTTTCAACGCTAAGTTTATAGGCTTTTATGATTTTAGATTCTTTTCATGCTTTTTTGGTTTTGTTTTTTCCTGTTCTAATCAATATTTTATTCTAATTCCTTGAAATAGGGCTGTTGAAGGAATTTTAATAATTAGATTGAGTACAGTTTAATTACATTGAGGGGTGATGACTGAAATTTATGAGTAGCACTGTTCTTCTGACTTATATATATTTCACTTAATAAGTGATCATTTCAAAGTTATATATAAAAGTAACCATTTCCTCAATAACATGGGCTCAGGCTATACCACCATTAGCAGTAACTTGTTGGTTTGGCATCATGGTCAGTAATATCCCTGACTTAATCTGAAGTTTTCCTTCCGTTGCCTGGAGGACAAAGAAATAATACTGTTGTTAAATATCAGGCTACAAAATCTAGACATTATAGATCCACTCAGAAATGAAGAGTTAAGTTTTGTTTAGTGAGGGTATTATGGATTGAATTGTGTCCCCCCAAAATGCACATATTTAAATCCTAACCCACAGAACCACAGACTGTGACTGTATTTGTAAATAGAGTCTTCACAGAATTACACAAAAGTGTGCTCATCAGGGTGGGCCCCCATCCAATGACTAGTGTTCTTATAAGAGAGATTAGAGCCGGGCATGGTGGTGTACCCCTGTCACCCCAGTACTTGGGAGGCTGATACAGGAGGATCAAAGGTTTGAAATCAGCCTCAGCAACTTAGCAAGATGGTCAGCAATCTAGGGAGACCCTGTTTGAAAATAAAACAAACAAAAAGGGCTGGGGGTATAACTTGGAGGCATAATGCCTCCTCCTCACCCAGGGGCGTGAGGAGAAGGAGGAGGAGGAGGAAGAGGAGGACATAGACAAATTCAAAGGGAAGACCACATGACAGGGAAAAGATGACCATCTACAATAAAGGAGAAAGACTTAAGAAGAAACCAGCCCCCTTATCACCTTAATGGCAGATGTCTAGCCTCTAGAATTGTGAGTGAATGCATTTCTGTTATTCAGCAACCCAGTCTTTAGGGTAGTTAGAGCAACTAATACAGAGGGACTAAAATAGCTCAATCAAATGAAAAGACAAGTCTGTCCTTCTTTGGAAACGGGGTTTTTCATTCTTGTCACTTCCATATAACCGCCACGAGGATGTCCTTGAAATCATTGGTATTTTGCAAATTAATTTTCCAATGGTAGCTCCTTCAAATAGATCAATAAGTTGTCTTTACAATTTTTTTTCTGTACAGCTTTAGTAAACCTTTATGTTGAAAAACAATTCAAGTCAATCACTAGGTTTAACTGCCTTATTCCTATCTAAATATTATTTTTATCTTTTTATAGATAAAATAGAGTTTTTTGCTACTTTATAGAAACATATGGAAAGACTTGTAAAATATTTTCCAAATAGACTAAAAGACAAACTCTACTAGCTAACTGAACTAAAGGGAATTAACTCAATTAGTTACAGAGTAGGTGAACGGTATTTATGTTTCAGCTTTTTTTTCTTTCTATTTCTCAGAGTAATTTAAGAATGGGGAGGGGTGGAGAATGAGAGGGGGAGAAAGTGCAATTTTATCACCTCTACTCTCAGTATGGTTTATGATCCCCAGTGTCTACTTCTAGTAGAAAGAAAAAAAATCTCTTTGCAATCACATAGGTATTATAGAAATCAGCAATTTTAAGTTTATTTTCTTCTTTTGGCTTCATATCAGAGTATATCTAGATCCTTTCATTTTTACAACTTTGTCCTGAAAAATATGGGAAAGTCAACCTATACAATTAAATGCAAAATCAATGTAAACTGCCCAAAGGACTAACGTATTGGGTATTAGCTTGTAGAGACAAATGCTTTTGCAATCCTCTTGTGATTCAACCACTATTGGATATAGAAATTTAGGGCTTAATCTCTATTATCTCAATGTTCAGTTGTAGGCAGAGTGAAAAGGAATAAAGGATTTTTTTCTCCTTCCAAACCTAAAAGATACATGTTACATTAGAAATATTGTACTGGCTTCTGGATATTTTTAGTCCATGATAGATACAACATTCTACTTTAACAATAAAAGAAAACTTCTCTTTTGCCCTGAAGTTATATTTTAGCTTTTGTTAAGTTCTACCATAGCTTGGAAGGAGAAAAGCATTTATAGCATTGCCAAGAGTTTCCTGAAATACAGAAGGAACTCTAATAAATGTAGGAAGATATTATTTTGAATTTTGTATCTGAAGAATTGTAATCTGTGGGGGAAAGCTTGGGGGTAGCACAAAGCAGATATCTGTGGACACTGCCAGAGGCAGGTTGGTTCTCGTGTTCTTGCTGGCCGGTAGTATTGCCCTGGGAAGATGGCTCAGTCGTTATTGGCCTTCAGTTGTACTTCAAGGGTGACATGATGGAGATGGATGAGATGTTTGATTCTTTCTTTTTAGGGGCCCCAGAATAATTGCTCAATACACAAATCCATATGTCAACCAATACCACACATTTGTCACTGTTCTTCAAATTAATTTAGTTGTTATTGAGATTAATGTAATACACATGCATCTTAAAGCATATTGAATTCAAAGTAGCTATTTTACTATGCGTTGTCTTAGTCTACAGATGTGCAAAAGAACAATTACTTATAGGTAAGGGGCCCATTTAGTTCTTTGTTTTTGTGTATTTTTGTTTTTGTTTATAAATTTAAAATTGTCTCTTGTATTCAAAAAAGAAAAGAACATCTAGACTCAGTGATCTCCATGGCTCTTTATAGCGATGACATTCAACAGTATTTTGAAGTGTGAAGGTTATACTTTTTTCATTATTATAACCTCAAACATTTACTAAGAGGATACAATCAAAGAGTCTTTAACAGCATAATTCATGGTGAATATTGAAGATTCTTTTGTCTTATAAACTTGAATTGGAAGTGTGGAGAGATCCACTACAGCAGGAAATATGGGCCTGACCTTTGTTTCCACCTGTATTCCTAGCAGATTCCATATACTGTAGGTAGGAGGTACTCCCAATAAATATTTGTTGCTGAATGTATCTGTTGCAATAAGATCTGGTGGATTCAGCTAACCTTACTTATAATCTCAAGGCTTTAAGGGAACCAGTTACAGATATGAGCAATTAAGAAATCAACAATTAGATCTAAGTACTTCCAAAAAGGACTATTAGATTTGAACAAAGTTAAAGTTGAAATGGCTTCTGGTTACAGACTATCTTAGTAACTTCTGTTTACATACGTAGTCTGTTTTGTCTCCAGAGTCCCCAAAGTTTTTAATTGTTCTGGTATCAACTCTAGATCCAAAGTCCAGAGTCTCATCTAAATTTGATATGAGTAAGACTCAAGGCATTATCTATCCTAAGACAAATTCCTCTCTACTTATAAGCCTGTGAAATTAACAAGTTACATGTGTCCAAAGTACAGTGGTGGCATAGGCATAGGATAGACATTCCAATTCTAAAAGAGACAAAGAGGCAAGAAGAAAGGGATAACTGGTCCTAAGTAAGTCTGAAACCCAACAGGGAAAACATAGTGTTAAAGCTGGAAAATAATCTCCTTGGATTTCATGCCCCACATCCTGAGCATACTGGGATAGGCAGTGGCCCCCCAAGGCCTCAGGCAATTCTTCCCCTACTGAGTTTAGTCCTCCCTTCAGTTCCCTTGGGTTGGAGTCTGGTACCTTTAGCTCTCGCAGGCTGGTATTATCCACTGGTCACTCTACAGTTGTGGGGCCTCAGGAGTGCCTGGCCTGTGTGGCTCCACTAGGGACTACCCAATTGGGGTTTCTCTCTGGTCGCTCCGCCACCATGAGAGCTCTTTTCCCAGGCCTCTAGCCTGTCTGTATCAAAATTTGAAATCTGGGTGGAGGAAGCCACACCCCCAAGCTCTTGAATTCTATGCACCAGGAGAGTTAGCGCCAAGTAGACACTGCTAGTGGGTCAAGCTTGTAAGTCCAGAGTGATGGTTCAGGCCACACCTAAGTCTGCTTGAGCCATGACTGGGGCAACAGAGGAGCACTGTGCTGGAATTCCAAGAACAGAAATCCAAAGTAGCTCTGGCCAGGGAGACCATGAGGGGGTTCCAGGCCCATTCCCTAAAACTATCCCACCATCCTAGATCTCTGGGCCTGTGGTGGGAGGGGCAGGCTCCAAGATCTCTGAAATGCCCTTGAGGTCATTCTTCCATTGTCTCAATCAATCTTTTGATCCATACTAATCCCCTTTGCAGGAGTACCTCCTCCAGGCCCTGCCTGCCACACCCTTTGTTTAATCTCCTAAATTCACTTTTTACTCTTTACATGGCCAGGCTGATAGTTTCCAAATTTTTTTTCTGCTTTCCTTGTTTTGGGGGGAGGTGGGTAGGAAGGGGTGCAATGTAATTATACACCATAGTGAGATTCAAAGTTGATCCAAACATATAGGCACACATCACTGGGTGTATTTCCCACCATATAATTTTTTTCTCTAAATATTATCTCCCTTTAATAATTTTACTGAAGCAGTTAAAAGTAGCCACACGGCCCCTTCATTATTCTTTTTAGGAATTTCTTCTACCAGATGTCCTAGCTCATCCCTCTTAAACTCCATTTTCCATGAAGCCCTCAGGCATGAACACAATTTGGAAAAGGTCTTTGTCACTTTATAATAAAGATGACCTTTACTCCAATTTCTAATACCTGGTTCCTCATTTCCCTTTGAGACCTCATTAGAATTGCCTTTGTCATCCACACTTCTACCTACATTCTGGTCTTGACCACTTAAGTAATCTCTATGATTCAGACATTCCCTACAGCTCTCCTCTTCATCTGAGCCCTAACTGGAATAGCCTTTAACATCCCTTTTATGGAAATGTAGGTTTTTTCTAGTCTGCTCCTCCAAATTCTTCTACCTCTACTCATCACCCAGTTTCAAAAACACTTTTCACATTTTGTTATAGCAATAGCCTCACTTCTTATTAGCAATGTTCTGCCTTAGTCCATTTTGCAGTACTATAACTGAATACCTGAGACTGGTTAATTTATAAACAGTAGAACTTATTTGTCTCATGGCTCTGGAAGCTAGGAAGCCCCAGCACATGGTGCCAGCATGTGGAGGAAGGGCTTTCGGTCTTGGTCGTCCCAAGGTAGAAGGCAGAAAGTCAAGAGAGATCAGTTGTGTAAGGGGACCAAGTTCATCTTATAGCAAGCCCACGCTAGAGATAACTAATAAACTCTCATGATAATGGCACTAATCTAATCACGGGGGCCTAGCCCTGGAGACCTAGTCACCTGCCAGACCCCACGCTGCTGCATGGGAGATTAAGTTTCTAACATATGCACTCTGGGGGACACAGCTGAACCGTAGCACCAACTGTCAGTCGATTTGTATTGAACTTTTTTTTTAGGAAAAAAGTTATAAAAAAAAGAGATACCCCTGTATATAGAAAGGCATAATATAACCATTTAAAAATTCACTTCCATTTAGGAAATATTACCAAAGATTATATAATCATAATGTGAGTAAGATATATGCAATTGGCTATCCTTTTCAAGCTGTGACTGAATATTACTGCTTTTTCTGTAGTTATTACCTAGAAAGACTTTTGTTGTGTTTCTGACTCCTTTACTTGGGGTCCTAAAATGTTTCCCCCAAAGGTATCAAGTTGATGGTGTCCTAATCTGGCTTAGGGTCAGAGAAGATAGTTTGGCATTTTTATAAAATTTGTTTGTAGTTGTTCTTTATTATGAAACTAGCTAAAGGAACACGCTCCGTTCTGATGTTGTAGTACTGTCTCTTTTTCTCTTTTCTACCTCCATGCAGTTATGAGAAAGAACAAATGAATAAGCCGGGCCACACAAGTGTGAGTTTTAATCTGTTTGCAAAGCCCTTTCAGAATGGCTGTTTTCTAAATGACACTTAAGTGTGTTACTCTAAGTATTACTTTGTTTAAGGCAAGCTTGATTTCCCTTTGAACTGCATTGTAGTCTTTTCCTGACACTCAGAGTAGAATGTGTGTTTTCTTTTGTGATATGCAGTATCTGCTTCCCCTCCCTGTACACTTGTGCTGTTTTGCATCACTGCTTTCTTGTTAGGTACAGAGAACCCCCAGTTTGGAAACCCTTGATTTGCTCTGAAGGTGGCTGCCAGGGAACACCTCTCCCTGACAAGAACCCTCCCACACTCTATGGAGCTGTGGATGCTGGAAACCCCTATCCCCCTGTCCAGCTCCTTTAGTGGACAGCTCACCGGGCACCTCTAGGTCAGACCTGTACCCCCGCTTGTCTCTTCCCCATCACGTGGAGTCTGAATGCCTTCCAGGATATGAGGCTGGAATGCAGGATTGTGTGCTATTCATTCACTGTGCTTCATTTTAGAAAGGGTATCAGGGCTAACTTGGAGGCATCCAAATGATTTTCAATTTAGTTTGAATGAAAAGAATTGTGGTTCAAGTGTCAAGTTTATAAATTAGCATTCAAGCCCATTTGCACGTTTGGGCTTCTTACATATGTCTTATTTTTCACATTAGATTTTCAGTCTCAAGAGGCAGGGACAGTTTCTTAAAAGTGCCTGTAGTGATTTTTATTTATATGCTTATAAATATAGTTGATTATATGACTGTCAGTATATCCCTCTCCCCCCCAAAAAGAAAAGTAAATTATACTTTAATCTGATGTGAAACAGTCTTTTTCTTTAACCTATTTTTGTCAACTTAATGTAATAAATGACTTGCTTCTCACCCATTAAGCCTAATTAATCAAGGTAGTATTTAATTTTCTCTGACTTACTGTCTGGTTTAATATTTTCATCAAGCAGCTTAGTTACCGAAGGGTCATCTTTCCATTTTGACAAATCAAGTGTATCTTTGGAAGAGCTTGTGTTTATAAATTTTCCATTCTACCCTCTTTGAGGAGGAGGAAAGAAGATGGTAAGACAAACAATAAATATCTGAGTATGTGTGGCCACGTCTGCCTGTCCTGCTCTATAACACAAGTATAATTTCCCCGTCCCTGGACTCCCATGACAGAAGTAGTTGCTTAGCCTTGCTTTTTGTTGTTGTTGTTTTCTTTTGGGGTTTTTTGTTTTTGTTTTTGTTTTTGGTTTCATTTTTTGTTTTGTTTTGGGGGCTTGGGGTTTTTTGTTATGTTTGGGGTTTGGTTTCATTTTTTTGTTGGCCTGTTTGTTTTTTGAGTGGCTGTGCCTGTAAAGATTGGAGCAGAAGTGAATGCGTAGTTCAGCAGAGCGCAGTGATCACTTCAGTGGTCTTGCCACGATCTTTTTTTTTAATTATAACCATGCTATATCAAAGGAATACCTATATGGGTTTTGAGGTATTTGAGATGTAGAGAGAAGGATTATTTTGTTTTCTTCTTACCCCAATGTAATGAAAAGCTTGGGTGAAGACAGTCCCAGGAGTGAAAACCCAGTGTGTCTAACTGGTGTTTGCAGGAGGGCATGATGCCAGTGAAGCTCAGACCCTGAGGCGTGTTTGTGTAGGCATGGGACATGGATAGAGGGCAGTTGAAAATGCCCCGGCACGTGAGTGAACCAGAGGATGCTGTTCGCACTTTCACAGGGTTACTGCTTCTGATGGTACATGCGTTTCTGCTTTCCTTAGGCAAGCACGGTATATGTCGTGCATCTCAGTCTTCCTCGTGGTGCGGGGAGAACCGCTCTATGCTTTATAGGGCTTCTGTTCACACAGACGCACAGCCCTTTGTGCACTTTGCATCAAACTCGTCTTTCATCCTGTCTTTTGTATCTTTTGCAAGGAAATTGATCTCATAAAGCACGCTATCAAATTCATCAACTGGCAAAAGATATCATTTCCAAGTCTAAGTAAGAGACATAAAAAGGATGCCTTCGTAAGCTCAACTATTTCAACAGTGCTGCTTAGCAGAAAATATTAAATAGGCCCGCCTGCTATTAAATCACTCTGGGTATAACTAGCCAAAGAATTTCACAATGTGGATAACCTCCAGCCCTCTGACTGTATGCAAAGCAGGAGGCCTGAATGAGAGCATTGTGCTAGAAAACCTTAGGCTGGAGCAAGACTAAAAAGCCCAATCTCCCTGCTTATTTTGGACATTCAAATGCTGTCTAAGAGAAAAGAACTCATTATGACTCAGTTCCGTTAATTAGACGTAAATTACCATCTTTTGTCTGATACAAAAGAAGGTAAAGGGAACTCTGCAAGACCGGAGGATACAGAAATTCTAATGAGATGAGCGCATAGGCTGGGAAACTGAGTGGACACAAGAAGCCATTCACAGCGAGCAAGCCCCTGGTGTGTCTCATGTATGAGCAAAAGGCAAAAACATATATTTGTAAATGTCCAGATTCATATACTCTTTAGAACCATGGTCAATGACTCCACAGAGTGCAAAGGGTCCTGATTTTTTCAGAATGTGAGGCTAACCCAGGAAATATTCTCTTCTTTTCTATCCCAGATTATATTGTGAAGATTTTTGTTATGTGCATAGTCTTTCTCAGTGGGAGATAGAAGGCCTCTAATTTGATTGAATGATAAGCAAATGGGCCTTTTGCTTAAAAACAATGAATCCCTAATAATTGAAGGAAATTAGCAAAGTTTGAGAAGGAGATTGAAGGAACTAAGCAGAGGTAGAATTGTTTAATCATAATGATAACTGAAGAACGATAGAATTTCAACATTGGAAAGAACTGTCTGGTAGTTCTGACCTGAACAGCTACACCACTGGGACAAGAAAATATAATTCCGTCAACCCCTTCTTCAAACTACATAAACACATTTTCTTAATTCTGTCAGTTAAAAACTAGGTGATTCCGCAGTAAACTTATTTGCATTGCTTCTGCCTGCTAGAATGTTGAAGTTCTCCCTTGGGTTAGGCAGAAATTAATTTGGTCTCAGTGGTCCCATATTCTGGTCACTAAATGTCATTCATTTTTAGAACAAGTTTATAATTCAGTGGTGAAAATGATTTAAGATGGATAGTATTTTATTCCTTTTTAGAGAAGATAGATACAGTGAAAGTTTATCACTTGTGTCCTGTGGCGTTGACTATCATGTTTTTAGTTCATAGGATCCCAGTGCTAATTTCATAGGAAATGGTGATAACTGCATTACAAGTAATTAATCAGTTCATTCATTCAGCACATTCAACACTTCTAAATTCTCAAACACATTGCTCTGCACTGGGATTCAGGGACTATGGTCTGGTACTGAGAAAAAGGATTAGAGAGTAAAGGACCAGATTTAGAAGAAAGTTGAATATTTCCATCAGATGTTTGACTCTGAGATGCCCACAGACATGACAGTGTCAGATATTTGAACATGACTTTCTGGGCTAGAAGGTCCAGGCCTAAGAATCTGCAGTAGGGAGTGGTTTGTGGATACCATGTAGTGCTGAAAGAAATCATACAAGATGAGTGACAAGCACCCTGACATGGGAATGAGGCCCTGGTGAAGATTTCAGGGACAGGTGGTGATTAGAAGCCTGAGGTAGAAAGTTCTGCCTGTTCAAGGAAGCAGGGTAGAATGTGGCATTTGCAGTTCTGTAGTTGCTAGGTTAGGGAGTGTCTTTTCTCAATATGTTTGAGTTTTGAATTGTGGTATGTTTGTGTACAGTTGTAATGAGGGTGTTGAGTGGGGAAGAGACTGCTAAGTAGAGAGTAGAGTACATTAAGAGAAGGCCAGCGTGGTGTGATGGTGCATGCTTGTAATCCCAGTACTTTGGGAGGCGGAGACCAGAGGATCCGGGTTCTCGGCTAGCCTCAGTGCGCTCTCTCTCTCTCTCTCTCTCTCTCTCTCTCTCTCTCTTTCTCTCCCTGTCTCTCTCTCTCTCTC
>PVJS01011705.1:24454-45296 GCA_004027185.1 Glis glis | reverse complement strand
ACGTGAAAAGTCAGAGGAATCAGTAGCTGGTCGGGCGGTCTAAGAGCCGGAGCCCCAGGATTGAAGCAACCACCAATTCAGTCCAGTCCAAGATGTGAAGATAAGGAAGCTCTTCGGAGAAATGATGGTGAAGTTTCAGTTCGAAGAGCTGGAGGCCGACGATCTCAGACGAGAGTAGAAGATCAAGAAGTTCTCCAAGGAAATGGAAAAGTTGGAGACTGACGATCTCAAACAAGAGCAGATGCGTTTTCCTCAGGAAGGGTCACAGCTCAGCTCTACTCGGCTTTCTCCTTCTTTTTATCTAAGTCCTGCACCTATCAGAACCCTGCTACCCACATTTAAGGCAGGACTTCCGGTTCAATCTGCTGTTATACAACCAAAGTCACATGATCTTAAGAGGGTCAAGTTGACAAACCAGACCAATTATCACACTCCCAGGGACGCAGAGGATCTGCCAACCTGTGTAGCCACACTTCAGGGGGTGAGCAGATGCCATAGCTTCTGTCCTGGGCAAATGAAGCCTAGGCTCAGCTGTGTCCCCACCCTTTAGGCCAAACAGCCACAGCACCCCACCTACTTAGAACTGGACTAGCTCCTTGCAGCTAGAGCAGGTGGCCTGCCTCTTCATGGAGTGGAGTCATTGTGCTGCTCCCCACCATGGGGGCCCAAGTGGCAAGTGGTATCTTGCCACTACTAGTTCCTTCCTATAGCTACACCCAACCTCACATAATGTGGGATCCTTCTACTTCATTTCCTGGAGCCTGAACTGCCATTGTGCCCTGCTAGTTCAGGATCTTGAATTGAAGCTGGGCTCTGGTTCTCAGGACCCAAGCTTCTGCAGCACGCTTTCCTCCTCAGAGCCTTGCCAGTGCTTCGCCCTGACCATAGAGACAGAACCACAGCTCCATACCAGTCCTCCGGGCCTGAGCTGCTAGGGTGCACTTCAGAACAACAGAACCCAGCTGAGTGGGAGAAGTACATCCACTGTGCTTTGGAGGGTGAATGTGAGCTTCAAGTCACACGTCCTACAGTAGTTTTGCAAGACCCTGAGCCAGGAATCTGGCTCTACAGCTTTTCTAAGCACCATGCCTCAGATCCCAGAACCATTGTGGCTGCCTATGAAATGTGTTAGACCTAACAGCAACAGAGGATCCCCTTAAATAAGGCTTTCCACTATGAAGAAAACAAGAATAGAAATATCTCTAAAGCCCTTGCTCTAATAACCTATGCAGCCACAATCATAGTCCAGCAGACCAGATTGCTAGGGCACAGGTGGTGATTGTTAATATATATATATATATTTTTTTTCAGTACTGGGGATTGAACCCAGGGGCATTCTGAGCTATTTTTTTTTATCCCAGACCTATTTTTTATCCTTTATTTTGAAACAGGGTCTCACTAAGTTGCAGAGGGCCTCACTAAGTAGCTGAGGCTGGCTGTGAACCCCGATCCTCCAGTCTCAGCCTCCCAAGTACTGGGATTACAAGTGTACGCCACCACACCCAGCTGTGATTGTTAATATTAATCACAATTGAAGAAGCTGCACCAATACTATACCACTGCATCTACAGGGAACTAGAACCACTTCACCTTGCACAACTGGTACCCACAGGCATATCTGCATGTGAAAATCTTTCCTTTTGAAGGCCACTGTGTAAAGTTTGGAAGGGGAGACCACCCCACAAAATGGGCAGGCAATAACACAGAGACATAAGAAATGTGAAAAACCAAGGAAGCATGAAACCACCAAAGGAACACAATGACTCTCAAGTAACTGACCCCGAAGAAATTCAAAATAATGATCTTAATTCATTGAGCTATATGAGATTACAATAGACAATTTAATAAATCAGGAAAACAAAATAAAAAACAATATACAATCGAAGGCTTTGGCAGCAGACTACATGAACAGAAGAATCCGTGAACCTGAAGATAGATCTTTTGAAATGACTCAGAAGGAAAAAAGAAGGAAAAAAAAAAGAGTGAAGACAGTCTATGGGGCTTATGCTACACCACTAAATGAACAAGGAGATTAGACAGAGAAAGGCATAAAAAGCTTATTGAAAGAATAAGTGCAGAAAACTTCCTAAGTCTTGGAATAAATATGAACATCTAGACACATGAAGCTTAAAGGTCCCCAAATAGATTCACCTCAATGAGGTCCTCTCCAAGTCATATTGTAATCAAATTATCTAAAGTCAAAGGCGAGGAGAGAAATTTTAAAGCAGCAAGAGTAAAGCATTAAGTCAGGTGAATCTCCTGGACTACTAGTGGATTTCTCAGTAGAAATCTTGCAGGCCAGAAGAGGATGGGGTGATACATTCAAAGTGCTGAAAGAAATCTTGGAACTTCCAGTCAAGAACACTATACCCAGCAAAACTGTCCTTTAAAATGAAGGAGAAATAAAGACTATCATAGATGAGCAATAGCTGAGGGAATTAATTAGCAATAAACCTGCCTTTCTAGAAATGCTTACAGGAGTTCTCTAGACAGAAGAAAAATGATAATAATTACTATCAAATGTGAAACTCAACAGTAGGATAAATGCATAGTCAAATTTAGAATATTCCAATACTGTAATGGTGGTACATAAATAAAGCATATGTTTGGTGTGAGGGTTAAAAGCCAATTCCAATGAAGACATAAAAATGGCCAACAGGTATATGAAAAGGTGTTGGACTCCATAAATTATCAGGGAAATGCAAACCCAAACACTATGGTATATTTCCTCACATTCTTTAGGGTAGATGTCATCAAAAAGTCAAACCATAGCAAATTTTGGTGAGAGTATAAAGAAAAAGAAACTCTTATACATTGTTGGTGGAAATAGAAATTGCTATAGCCATCATGGAAAACAGTATGGCGGCTTCTAAGGAGATTAAAAATAGAACTACCATATGACCCAGCCATCCTTCTTTTATACATGTATCTACAGGAAATAAAATCACCATCTCCTAAGGATGCCTTTGTGCTCATGTTCATTGCAGCTTTATTTACAATAAACAAAAGATAAAAACAACCTAAGTGTTCATTAATGAACAAACAGACAAAGAAGCTGTGGTACAAATACACACACTCTTATTCAGCTTTAAATAGGATTGAGACCTTGCCATTTGTCATAATATAGATGAGCCTGGAAGATATTTTGCTAAGTGAAAGAAGACAGACATAGAAAGAAAAATAATCGCATAGCCTACTTATATGTGGAGTACGAAAATATCAAATATCCAGAGATAGAGAACAAAATGGTGGTTGTCAAGGATGTGGGAAGGGGGAGAAATGGATAGGTGCAGATTGGAGGATTCAAATTAGCAGATAAGTAGGGTGGACAAGTGTAGAGATCTAATGTACACCATGAGGACTAAAGTTAATGAAATTGTACTGTATATGGGATTTTTGCTCATTTTGTAGATTTTAGCTGCTCTTGCTCCACAAACAAATAAAATGAGTAACTATGAAATGGGAGATGTTAGTTTGCTTCACTATAGTAACTGTGGTAGATATTTTTATGTGTCATCTTTACTGGGACATGGAGCACCCAGATATTCGGTTAACATATTATGTCAGTGAATCTGTAGGGGTGCTTCCAGATGAATTTTCCAAATATAAATCTGTAGACTGAATAAAACATGTTGCCCTTTCTTATATGGATGAGCCTCATCCAATCCACTACAAGTCTGAATAGAAGAAAAGGTAGTAAGAAATAATTCTTTCTGTCTGCACGACTGTCTTCAAGCTAGGATATTGAACTTTTGCCTTCAGACAGATCTGAAACTAAACTTATACCATTGGCTTTCCTGCTTCTGAGGCCTTTGGACATGGGCTGAAATTACACTCTTGGCTTTCCTGGGGGTCTGAAACAATTCCATAATTGTGTGTGTGTGTGTGTGTGTGTGTGTGTGTGTGTGTGTGTGTGTGTTTTCATGGTACTAGGGATTGAACCCAGGGGCATTCTACCTCTGAGCTACACCCCCAGCCTTATTTCATTTTTTATTTTGAAACAGGGTCTCACTACGTTATAGAAGCCCTCTTTAAGTTGCTGAGGATGGCCGAAAACTTACAATCCTCCTGTCTCAGCCTCCCAAGTACTGCCTCCTGTCTCAGCCTCCCAAGTACTGGGATTAGAAGCATGCACCACCACACTCAGCTTATATAACATAGCATATGCTACACACACACACACACACACACACACACACACACACACACTCCTATAGCTTCTTTTTTTTTTTCTTTTTCGGAGAACACTTACTAATACATCACATTTTTACTACCTCTATGTATGCTATAATATCATGTTGTATGCCTTAATTAAATGTAACAAAAATAAAAGCTAAATTTATATTATATTTAAAATAAAGCACTGAAGTAGTCATGGTGGATATTATAAAACAAAACCTTACTGGCTTTCTTAGCTTATTTTCAAGTTTTGATTTTTTTTTAAATTTAAAAATCCATCTGGTGTTGGAGGAGACACCATTATCTTGTCAGAGCTTAGGGCCTCTAAAGTCTTAATAGAGAACATGTGGGGAAGAAGTAATTAGACAGTGACATTGAACAAGTAATTAGAAGTGTGATGAGTATTGTAAAGGAGAAATACAGAGTGCTATAGAGCATGTGACAGGGGGACCCTAACCTCCCTTCTTTTCCGTATGAAATCCACCACATGCACATTTTAAGTGATAGTGGAAGAAAGCCCTTAGAGCAGTTGGAAATTACATTACCTGGAATGTTCCAGGTGGGGGAAGTAGTCACTCCTCTGGCTGCCCATAAACTGGACAAAAATACTATTCTGAGCAACGTGAGAATTGAAAGCTGTTGAGAAAGAACTTGGTTGGGATAAAGGTTTTTGCTCTAACAAAACTGAGTATTCAGATGCTCTTGATTTCGAGAAACAAAAATCATTTTCTTTATCTTCAATAAGTAGGAAAATAGGAAGAAGCTACAAGTAATAGCTGCTTCATCCCCAATGCATGCATAAACATTAAAATTTTTGCTTTGAGGTCTTCTGGAGGCTCTATAGAGAGACTATTTTGGGGATGGCTTTGTGGTGCCACAAGTATATCTGGATAGTCTCTAGAAGTTTGATGTAAATTATATGCCAATCATACTATTATCTAGGCTACTGTGTTCAGCATATGCCAGCATTTCCCCACTTTGGTGGGTATCAGAGTCATCTGAGGGACTTGATCAAACATTGATTAGGGGGCCCCAGTCTAGAGCTTCTGGTTGATTTCTGTTATAGGGCCTGAGAATTCATATTTGTAAGTTCCCCGATGTTGCTGCTGCTGCTGCTGGTGCCCATTTTGAGAGCCCTTGGTGTAAGCCAATGAATCGACTCACCTTCATGATGGGAGGAGGAAAGAGTATTGGCCTAGGAATCAGAAGAGCTGAGCTGAGCTTCCAGCTCCAGCTGTCCTGGTGGTGTTGTTCTGAACCCTCCACTGATAATGCCTTAGCCATCTTAATTTTGTCATTTAATTTCTTTGAATGTCTTTCCTGAACTGTAGAATGTGTTTTATAATAATCACACTGTCACAAAGCATCAAGTCAGACAACACACCTGAAAGCATTTTGTACACTGAAATAAAAAAAAATTTCTGAGATTAAAAATGTTTTCTTAGCTCCCAGCATGACAATGCATCTCTAGATAGTGTGTTTAATGAGCAATTGCCCAAAGATGGGGGAAGGTGTCAAGAGTGACAGCGTCAAGAAGAATGATGTCATCTAAGCCTTAAACTCTACAAAACAAAGACAAAAGCAACAAGCAAGTAATAAAGCTATTGTGGCTACGTGAAGCAACCTGTTCCTATCGAGTTTTAAAAATTCCAGTTGTCATTTTTATTTTCTGATATAATTAACCATTGTACAGTTTCTTTTATTCAAATTGATTAAGCATTTTAAAAAGTTAAACTGTAAGCTAAAAATTAAACCCACCAAATCAAAACGAGACTTTGTATTTTATTGGCTGACAACTACCTATTGCATTTTATCTTTACTCTCAGCTGAGCCCTGCTGGTGCTGAGCCTTTCCAAGAGAAATGGGGACTCTGAGCCTTGGTGAAAATTTGAACATCATTGTGTCCTCGAAGCAAATCTGTGAGATGTACTGGGAGAACAGCCACATCGAGAATCCCTTCCATGCGGTGTCCAGAAATCCTTTATTTGGCCATTACACTGTTTGCAGAACTTAGCACTTTCAAGCGGTGACAGAAAATCATTGAGAATGGTCCCTCCTGTCCAGCAATGACAAAGAAAACATCCCTACCTATCAGTTGTCTGGGTGGTAGTTGTTCTGAGCCCTGGGTTCTAGCCAAGTGGCTTGCCTGGTAGCCTTCGAGGCTCTGTTTGAAATATGGTTTTCCCTCAAGCTTTGGGGGTACCTGTTTACTTGTGTTTTAATAATTGCAGCTGGAATATTTCCCATGGGAGGCTGAATTGTTGTTCTATGGTATTTCTAGGGGAGAATGATAGATGGAGGAAGAAACATATTAAAGAGTCCAGGCCTGAAGGACTAACAGGAGATCATTGAAGGTAGTTCTCAGAAGAATGATCCATCAGCAGGGGACAGTTCATGGGCTGGACTCCAGTGTCAGACAGACAGGCTTGAGCTCCCTGTTCCCCCACTCCCCAGTTCTCTGACATTCAGCAAATAACCTCTCAGAGCCTCAGTTTCCTTCTTTACAAAATTAGCTTAAAATATTTCTTCCTCACATATGTATGGCAAAGATCACGTGAGGAAGTATCCATTAATTCCAACTAGAATGTATGTTCCTGAAGAGAGCAAGGTCTTTATTCCATTTATTTAAAAATCTTGTATTAAGCGCCTACTATGTGCTGGACCCTGGGCATATCCACCTCCTGTGTGCTATTCCATCCCATTGTGTTTAGCTCTTTACTCAGCATGGAGTTAACACATACATACTCGCTCAGTCAGTTGAATAAAAGATTTCCCCTTTGTATCTTTATGAAAAATAGTACAGTGTGGGTCAACTCCTTTATTCACCTTTCGCACCTCCTTGAAATATGGGCAACTTTTAATTCAGAAACACGATTATTAAAAAGATGGAATGGTAAAATGTCTTCCTAGGTTTTCCATGTCATAGTATCTCCCGGGGACATAATTGATTAAAACTTGACACAGGAGGGTTTTATTTTATTCGGGATGAAATATATGCAAAGGACCATGACTATGTTACTATCGCAGTTTGTGTTCTTGAAGTTTGGATCTAATTTTTGATTTAGGCATTTTGCCTCCAATGAAATATTATATGTTATAATGTAGCAGTTATAATAAGATCTGATACAGTGGCTTTAAATTGAATTTCATTAAAAAATAAGAGCATAAAATGTCCTCCTAATAGTCTTAATTAGGGAAAATGGAAGATCATAGTATTTCTACATTAATACACTAACTTAGATAATTGGGATAATGTGAACTACATGGCGAGAAAAATAGGAAGTCTGGAAGCCAAAGGAAAAATAACCTACCATTTTCCAGTTCCTAATATATTTTTTTGTTTTGTTTTGTTTTTGGATCAAGGAGGCTCACCAGATGTCAGGCATAAGGACTTGAAGTAATTATTCTCTTTGGTGTGTACAAGTCAGCATTGTCCTACTGCAGCCCTTGTTTTGCAGTGACTGCTTCCCTGGGAGAGGCATTGTTCTGAATCTTACTGCTTCATAACTACTGCCACTTGTCCTCCTGATTAGGGCATTGTATGAAAACAGTGCATTCATTGCAGGGTTCTCACTAATCTCTCTCCTTTCATCCAGGGCCTCCCAGTTTCTCAGCGCTCTGCCTTGGCATCTTTAATCGAAAGCTCCTACAAGTTGATATTCATGTATTCTGCCTGCCTGCAATCTCTGTTCATACCTCACGATGAAGGTCTTATCTTTCTCTTTTATATTTCAGTCTGGTCTGGGAGTGAAATTAAGCTGGATTCCCTAATTGGGAGCCGCATGGGGCATCTGCATGATGATAACTGTACCAGAACTCAATAGCTACCCAGTGCTCTCAAACAGAAGGTCGCCATTTTGTAAAACCAGAGAAAATGCTAGTGGGCATTTTGCAGAATTGTCAATCAGGATAGAATGGACACTAATTGCTTCTCCCACAGCTGTTAACATTTCTCTTCAGCAGCCAAGCAACCCTTAAGACAGGAACAAACTCTCCAAGACATCTGACAGTTTTCTACAAACCTAAGTATAGGCTTCCAAGGTGACATCTGTGACGAGTTGTCCATTGATTAACATAAATGAACAGTTAACACTTCTGAACAAGTAAAATATTTTAGACAGAGAAATTGGATTCTATTAAAAGGGCATAGTGATCAGATAAGTAAAATTGTCATGTGCATACAATTTGGGGAAGTATTTGCGTTTTTATGATGTTTTATGTTGATCTCTAACAATAATCTCCAAAGTAGATCTGACCATATCCAGGGATAGAAAAGTCAATTCAATGGAGGTAGGGAACAAATTATTAAAACCTATTTCTGCCGGGCGTGGTGGCGCACGCTTGTAATCCCAGTACTTTGGGAGGCGGAGACCGGAGGATCCGGGTTCGCGGCCAGCCTCAGTGCTCTCTCTCCCTGTCTCTCTGTCTCTCTGTCTCTCCTTAGTGAGGCCCTCCGCAACTTTGTGAGACCCGGTTTCAAAAATAAAGTATAAAAAAAAATAGGGCCGGGGGCGTAGCGTGGAGGTAGAACGCCCCTGCGTTCAATCCCTGGTACCACAAAACAAAACAAAACAAAAAAAACCCAAAAAAACAAAAACCTATTTCCAAATTTATTTGTTTTTATGTCAAATAAAAATAAAATATATTTAAGAAAAGTAATATATAGGTTTTATATAAAATATATAAGGAACTTACATAACTCAACAGCAAAAAGATATAAAAGAACCCACCAACAGATAATTTGATTAAAAAATGGGAGTCAGGCATGGTGGCACACGCCTATAATCCTAGTACTTGAGAGGCTAAAACAGAAGGATTGAAGGTTTGAGGACAACTTCAGCAATGTAGAGAGACCCTCAGGAACCTAGAGAGACTCTGTTTCAAAACAAAAAAATAAAAAGGGCTGGGGTATAGCTCAGGGGTAGAATGTCCCTGGGTTCAATACCCAGTACCACAAACACACACACACACACACACACACACACAGTAAAGAATAGATATTTGTCCAAAAAAGACATACAAACGATGGCTGACAGGTATATGAAAAAATGTTCAATATCATTGATCATCAGCGTAATATAAATTAAGAGCAATGAAAAAAATCAGATACCACCTCACACCTATTGGGATGGATATTATAAAAACACAATAGACAATAAGTGTTGGTGAGGAGGTAAATCAGTATAACCATTATGGAAAGAAATATGGAGGATTCTTAAAAAATTTAGTTACCACTTGGCATGGTGGTACATGCCTATAATCCCAGTACTTGGGAAGTTGAGGCAGGAGGATTGGAGGTTTCAGGTTAGCATCAGCAACTTAGGGAGACTCTATTTCAAAATAAAATAAATAAACCAAAAGGTCTCAGGGTAGAATGCCCTTGGGTTCGATCTCCAGTATCAAAAATAAAAATGAATAAAAAATTCAACTACCATATGATCCAGTGATATCATATCTAGTATATATCCAAATGAAACAAAATCCATAGCTAGAAGAAATGCATGTATTCCCATGCTCATTACAGTATTATTCACAGTAGCCAAAATACAGAAACAACCCTAGTGTCGATAAATGAATGGTTAAAGAATTAGTGGTATAGATAAAATGGAATAATTATTCAGCCACAAAAAGATGGAAATCCTAACATTTGCAACAACATGCATCAAAATTAAGGACGTTATGCTGAGCAAAAAATGTCACACAGAGAAAGACAAATACTGTATTATTCCCCTTATATGTAGAATTTAAAAGAGTTAAGCTAACAAGAACTGAGAATAAAACAGTGTGTTGCTGGGGGCTAGGGTAGAGAGAGAATGAGGAGATATTGGTCAAAATGTGCAAATTTATGAGATTAAATAAACTCTAGGAATTTAAAGAATGACATGGTGACTATAGTTAGCAATACTGTATTGAATACTTGAAATCGGCCAAAACAGTGCATCTTAAATGTTTTCACCACACACACACAGGTGGTAACTAGGTAAAGTAATAGGTGTTTTAACTAACAATTGTGGTAGTATTTAAACACAATACACGGATATACCAAATCATCCCATTTTATACTTCAAATTTATACAATTTTGCCAATCACCCCTCGATAAAGCTGGAAAAAATATAGATCAGAAAAAACCCAGTAAGCTTTACTAATATTTAAAGTGAAAGTTTGAAGTGGCACACGTTATAGTTCATAAGTAAATATACCTATATTGAGAATGTATACTCCAAAAATTTTTATTAATAGGAATGTTTACGAGTTATCTATTGCCATGTAATAATTACCACCCCAAATAACAGCTTAAAGCGGTCTTATAGTTTGGACCTGGAATGGCCCTCAAACCTCATATGTTAGTCAATGCAGCAAAGTTCAGAGGTGGGGGGCATGGCTGGAGGAGGTGGGTCACTGGGAGTGTGGTCTTGAGGACTGTATTGGCTCCTAGCCACCACTTCGTGTGCCCTCTCTCTCTCTCTCTCTCTCTCTCTCTCTCTCTGCTTCCCAGTTGCCATGAGCTGAACAGCCTTCCTTTACTATACCCTGCTGTCCTGATGTTTCTCCCTTGGAGCTGCCCAACCATGGACTGAACCTGATACTATGAACCAAAGAAACCTTTTCTCTAAGTTATTCTTATCAGGTATTTTGGACAAAATGACAAAAATCTAACACAAGCAGCAAACATTTATAATCCACTTATTGAGGCCCTCTGCAACTTAGTGAGACCCTGTTTCAAAATAAAGGATAAAAAAATAGGGCTGGGGGTGTAGCTCAGAGGTAGAATGCCCATGGGTTCAATCCCCAGTACCACACACACACACACACACACACACACACACACACACACACCTCACAGTCCCTATGGGTCAGGAATTTGGGTGCAATTTAGGTGGGTGCTTCTGGTGCAAGGTCTCTCATGAGTTGGAAATGGACTATTGGCCATGGCTGTGGTAATACCGGAGATAGTATTCAGTTCCCCAGAGCCTATTGGTCTGAGGGTCTCAATTTCCCCCTGGTGAATGCTAGCCAGGCTGGTATTAATCCTTTCCTTGCCTTTTTATAGGGCATCTCACAATGTAGAAGCTGGTTTACCTGATAAAGCCAGTGAAAGAGAGGGAGAGAAAGCACCCACGTCAAAAGCCGGAGTCCTTTGATAACCTAATCTTATAAGAGACACTACCTTACCTTTGCCATGTTCTATTTAGGAGAATTGAATAGAAGTGAGTTGTTGACTAGCAGAGCAGAACATGGAATAGCGAGTCACTATACCCGGTCCATGCTTGTGGAATGGCTATATTAGGGCATGGCTACAAGATGCAGGGATCTTCTGGGAGTATCTTAGAAGTTACTTTCTATGGGCTACATGATCAAAAACTCTAGAGACCACGTTTACAGAGCATAATTGGGCAAACACTTTTCTGTAAAGGTTCAGATTAAAAATGTTTGAGGCTTGTCAGGAGGCTACAGATGGTCTCTGGAGACGGTCCTCTCCCTCCTCTTCCTTCTCCTCCTCTTCCTCTTCTATATCCCCCTTCTTCTTTACAGACTTTCAAATATGTAAAAACCACTCTTAGCATGAGGGTCATACCAAAACAGATCATGATTTTACCTGTAGACTGTGATTTTCCAACACTTTTTCTAATGGACTGTGAGGCAGATTTCAGCTCAAAATTACAAAACAAAACGAAGTACAAAATGAAACAAAAGCCTTTAACAACTAAAGCTATCCAATGATAAAACCAGTTTGCCTCCAAAATAAGGCGATTCCCTTATCTCTAGACTCATTTAACCAGAGTTATAAAGTTCTCTCAAGTGATGGATGGTTGGGATTGAAGGATACAGAAAGCAAAATGGACCAATTGAGCTCTTCCAATCTGAATTTTCAAGTCAGAACTTGAGTTTCAGAAGATGTGGCTCAATAAAAATGCTTCCTGGAGGAATATGATTGGAAATGTATTAACAATAACCGATTTTGAGAGAAATACAAAATACCAGCATATCAGAGTCTCTAAAAACTAAGGAAACTTGTTTGAATTTTGTTTCCTGCAAATTTATTTGACCAAGTAATCGCCCATCCTCTTTTGTTTTAGTAACATCCCTTACTTTTATCCCATGGAATAATTTTAGGAAACATAGGCTGACATATAAGATCACTTCCAACTTTTAGAGTTCATGAAACATGCAGGGTTTCTTAGTTAATACTTTCATGTACATATACCTTCCTACAATGTTTTGTTCATTTCAACAAACATTTGCCAAGTATATATATCGGAGCAGGCCCTCTTGCTAGACATGGAAAGGTGAAGATGATAGAGCTCCTGTCCTCAAAAGTATAATTTATTCTAGGTTCTGAACTTAAGCACAGTGCTTTTCACACAGGAGGTACTTAGGAAAGATTTATTAAATGAATGAAGATTGAAAAAGCAGAGCCCTTTGAACGATTTGAGATTATGGACACAGAGGGGAAGTCAATATATATATAACGAATCAATGAATTCTGGGTGAAAATAACAATGCAATCAGTTATCTAGATGTTGCCATAAATCTGGATATATGTTCCTGAGCAATCAAACTAAGTTTATCACCATTATAAATTAAGAAGATTAAACTAAAATCGTGCTTCTGAAATTCAGATTTATATTAGAGTCTGTCACTTTAAAAATAACCCTGTGGATTCAACTTGACGTGTTTCCACTAGATGGCTTGATATGACTCTGGCTTTCATCTTTGTATAATAGAATATTATCTGGTTACAACACATAATTCAATTAGCATTATCCTTTAAACTTCTCCATCCTTTGTTGAAATGCTTAAATTTATTCCTCTTTTATCCTTGCTTCTCCTTTTTCAGTCTTGGAAACTGCTGTCATTAATCTCTATCTTTTGAGGTTATCATTTCACTTTGGCTAGGAACTATTCCCTTCTTATCAGCACCCACCGTGCATCATCCAGATGATTCTTCTCTATATTGTGTATTGCCATCAATATTCCATCCCTATATATTTTTAATCTCAGCCAAGAATGTTGTATCATCTTCATTTCTGGTCAGATAAAATAAATGCTTCACCGGCTATGTAAATGATCCCATAAGCCAGATGAGTTTAGGAGGTTTTGCTTTTAGTGTTGAAAAAAGATCTTTATCCTTAAATCAGACAGTGTGGAAACAAATGAAACGTTACATGCGGGCGTATTTTTAAATGCTATTTTCTTTTACCTCCCTGCAAAGAGAAAAAATGACATCTGCAACTTTGGATTTGTTCTGGAAAATGAAGTCTTTTCATTCATTTACAGAAAAAAAGGAGGATCAGGAGCACTTATGGAGGCTTTCATTTTATGTCTGTCTCTCCAGCTGTCACATAGAACAGTGTTGGCCTCTGCTAGCCTGGGCTGGAAGAAAATGGGTTGCTACCCCCCACCAAAGAAGCCTGGGAAATCAGATTCCAGAATGCTCTAACTGGAAGGAATCCACCAACCCTCCTTTTTGTTTTTTTTTACCCCCCTTTGGTGCTAGGGATTGAACCCAGAGACATTTTACCTCTGTGCTATAGTCCCATCCCTTTTTATGTTTTTGTTTTGAAACAGGATCTCCATAAATTGCTGAGGCTGATCTTGAATCTAGATCCTCCTTTCTCATCATCCCAAGTCTTGGTATTACAGACTTTTGTCACTATGACCAGTTCAACCTTTTGTTTTTATAGTTGAGGACATTGGGGCTCAAAGAGATGAAATGCATTGGGAAAGGGCACACAGTACTCAATACTGTCCACGCCAGCTTTCCTGACTCCCACCTCAAGACCCTTCCTACTTCAAGTAACCATGCTGCCTTCTCTTCTCCTAGTTTTGCTGAATAGTTAAGTGAGATCAACTTCATGAACAGATCCCACTATTTGTTAACAGATGTCCATTGGGACCCTTAGTAAGAATATAAAAACAAAACAGACCTTTAAATAATCAAATAAAGAGGATTTTTACTTATATGGGAGTTACTGGGAGCTAGGTCCCCCATATTTTGAAATATCTAGTTGCATTAATACATAATAAAGTCCACACACAGGGAAAGCACAGAAGAGAGAGAGAGAGAGAGAGAAAGAGAAAGAGATGGTTTGAAAGTTTTAGATCCCTTGATGCTCCTTTTCAGAGGCCTAATCTCTACTTATGTTAATTACATTTTCGTTTCTTTTTTTTTTGTGGTACTGGGGATTGAACCCAGGGGCATTCTACTTCTGAGCTACACCCCCAGCCCTATTTTTTATTCTTTTTTTTTTTTGCAGTACCGGGGATTGAACCCAGGGGCATTCTATCTCCGGGCTACACCCCCAGCCCTATTTTTTATTCTTTATTTTGAAACAGGGCCTCACTAAGTTGTGGAGGGCCTCACTAAGTAGCTGAGGCTGGCCACAAACCTGCAATACTCCGATCTCAGCCTCCCAAGCACTGGGATTACAAGTGTGCACCACCATGCCCAGCCAGTTAATTACATTTTCAAAAAGCATTTAAGATGCTTTGGAAAGTTTAAGGAAACAAAAATAATTCATGTTTAGCCGGGCGTGGTGGTGCACGCTTGTAATCCCAGTACTTTGGGAGGTGGAGACCGGAGGATCCGGGTTCGCGGCCAGCCTCAGCTCTCTCTTTCTCTCTGTCTCTCTCTCTGTCTCTCTCTCTCTCTCTCTCTACCTAGTGAGGCCCTCCGCAACTTCGCGAGACCCGGTTTCAAAATAAAGGATAAAAAATAGGGCCGGGGGTGTAGCGCGAAGGTAGAACGTCCCTGGGTTCAATCCCCGGTACCGCAAAAAAAAAAAATCATGTCTAGATATATTGGAAGGGTACCTTCTTTTTGTAATCTTTACATTCATTTATTAACAATCCGAGAGAAAATTCAGAGAGTGGAATATAAAAACAAAAGCTGTGAAATCAGCAGTAAAAGAAATCAATAGAAATCATTCTGGCATTGAGGAGCAAATTGTAACAAAGAAAAAACTCATATTAGAGCAAATATTGTAACTTCCATTGTGATTAGGTGCCCTGAAAATGAAATCTTTATTTAGGATTTTTCATATTCGATGATTAGGAGAACTCTCCACATACCAGTGTTTGCCATTATACATCCTGAAGCCAATTTCTTCCCTAAAACCTACATTCTTCCAATTAGAGATGCCTTAGCTCATGTTGACATATGACCTCTGGCCCTGTACCTTTCATGTCACGAAGTCAGACTGATCAATATTTCAATTGGTATAGGAGGTCCTTAACACCATCCCTATATTCAGATGGCTATCAAAAACTTAATAAATAGAAGCAGATCCTTATTTTTATATACTTTTATTGGTGCATTATAGTCTTACATCGTACTGTACTGAATACTGGTAATTACATACATATGCACGGCAGTTGCTGAGTCCCCCCCTCCGTCTCCCTCCCCACTCCTCCCTTCCCCATACATGATATTGAGATTGGTATTGGTATTCTCACGTATGTACATGACATCCATGGAAGTGTTTCCTTTGTTAATTCTCCCTCTCCCCCATCCTCCCCAAGACCACCTCTCTCACTCCACTGGGGTTTCCCCTCCATTATCTAAAGTCCCTTTGGTACCCCAGTTACTCCCTAGCTTCTGCATATGAAAGAAAACATATGACTCTTCACTTTTTCTGACTGGCTAATTTCACTTAATGTTCTCCAGGTCCATCCATTTTCCTGCAAATGACATAATTTTGTTCTTCTTTATTGCTAAGTAGAATTCCATTGTGCTTATATCCCATAATTTTGTAATCCATTCATCTGTTAATGGACACCTACTTTGGTTCCATGATTTGGCTATTGTGAATTGTGCTGCTATAAACATGGATATGCATGTATTACTATAATATTCTGATTTCAGTCCCTTTGGAGAGATACCCAGGAGTGGTACAGCTGGATCATATGGTGGATCCATTCCCAGTTTTCTGAGGAATTTCCACACTGATCTCCATAGCAGCTGCACTAATTTGCAATTTCAACCAACAGTGTAGAAGAGTTCCTACTTCCCCACATTCTTGCCAGCATTTACTGTTGTTTGACTTCTTGATGATTGCCATTCTAATTGGGGTTAGATGGAATCTCAGTGTAGTTTTGATTTGCATCTCCCTGATTGCTAATGATATTGAACTTTTTTCATATATTTATTGGCCATTTGTATTTGTTCTTTTGTTAAGTGTCTAGTTCAATTGCCCGTTTCTTGATTGGGTTATATGTTCTTTTTGGTGGTAAGTCTTTTATGTATTTTGTATATTTTATACATTGTCAGAGGAATAGCTGGCAAAGATCTTCTTCCATTCTGTAGGCTCTCTAGACTCTTGATGATGTAGAAGCAGATCTTTAAATCAGTTCCCCTAAACTCACACTCGATGTGTCCCCAAACAACTCTCTCATTTATAAAGAAAAGCAGAAAGCCAGGAAGATTAATTACAAAACTTTGCCCACCAGCCAGTTAGCAGTGAATGTGGGACAAGAACCCACATCTCTGGCTTCTACTCAGTTGACATTTCCCCTTTTTCTTTCTCTGGTTCCTGGGCTCTTCCTGGCTTTCTCACTGTGCTTTACTTAGGGCACTGAGAGAAGGAGCAAGATTTTAGAAACCTTCCCAGTTCTCCAAGTAGGTGATTGGACTGATGACAATATTTTCTTAATGCAAATTTTTCATCATACTCTCTAGAGGGAAGATTTGCAGTGGACTCTCATGACTTTGATGGTAAAGTTGAAGGAAGGTCCCTTAATGAGGACGCACCGGCTTTTCACAGTCCAGCTCCTACCTCGCTTACCAGACTTCTTTTGCCATTCTAGAGTGCCACAGACATTCTTTGTTTAGGAATTTTTGCAGTTTTCTTTTTTGCCCCTCTCCTTGCTTTTATAACTGTGTTTCTCTGTGTGGAATATCCTTCTGTTTTTTTTTTCTTTGTTTCTTCCTTGCTAATTATTTCTAGGTGCAGCTTGGGATATAGATGAACAAGTTGTATATCCCTCACCAATTTTTCAGTTTCTAACAGTCTCCAAAACAAATTGTATGCAGCACTACGTGCCTGCAAAATTACCTAAAAGCACAGCAAATGATTGCATTAAAATATCACCCTTTAGCCCTAAGAGGACGCTGTACAAATATTCAAAAGAGATGATTGTAGTTAGTAGGCAATATAGTGTGAGCCAGCTCTTGTTTTTAAATGTTATGCCCAGAAGAGATCTTTGAAATTTTATAAACAGATGGATTCTTTTTGCTTGATTCACTAATGTTTTACAATTAACTAATTAACAGGTTTATTGCCAAAATTAGCAATAAAAAGTGTTCAGGAGCTTCGACCAAAGCAGTCTTTTGCAATTACATAGATACCGAAACAATCTGCATGATAGTTTGAGGCTAAACGTTGCTCAAATCAGAATTTCACCTGCTGTTTTCAAATAAAAGTTGACAAATACAAAAATGAACCCTGTAGACTTCCCCATTCCTTTCATATACATGAGCCTCTGTCTTAATTAATAATAATTACAGGTAACACAAACTATAGTTAGAAGGCCTGAATGTACCCAGATTGCTTTCAAGTGTGCAAAATTGCTTAGCAAATGCAGTTCTGAAGGACTATCAGGAACTATTTTTTTTAATGTAAAGTCCATCTGCTGTTCCCTAGCTAGAAGGACCTTAAATGACTTTTTCAACCTTACTTCCTACTGTTCCCACCATGAGCTGGGTCAGGCCCCCTGTCTGGGGGGTCAACATCAGACTGCTGTTCTGGTCCTTCCCCTCACTCCTCTCCACACCCTCCAACCAGCTTCGGCTGGAGTCAAAGGCTCGTAGCTTCTTGAACATACCTCACTACGCATCTCATTTTGGCATGGGCTATTTATCTGTCTGGAGTGTCTTCCAGTCTTCTTCAAGATTTAGTTTGGACATTAACTCTTTTGAGCTGTATCTCCTGATCAAAGCCTTTTTCCTGCTTCCCAAGGGTGGAATGGGATTTAGGAGGGAAAGGAGAATTCTTATTTTTTTGAATTATAAGTGAGTTCCAGTGAAAAAGGAATATGTTTTGGATTTTTTTAAAAAAAATTCTGGGCTCAGTGAATACCAGTTGGAAGACAGAGAGAGAGAGAGAGAGATGGAGAGGGAGAGGGAGAGGGAAAGGGAGAGAGGAAGAAGAATAAGAAAAAGAGGAGGAGGAGGAGGAGGAGGAGGAGGAGGAGAAGAAGAAGAAGAAGAAGAAGAGGAAGAAGGAGAAGAAGGAGAAGAAGAGGAAAGGAAGAGGAAGAGGAGAAGAAAAGGAGGTAGGGGGGAGAAGGAAGGAATGACGAAAGGAGGGAAGAAGGAAAAGAAAAGCCAGGCTTTGGCTTATTTCCGTGCTCTTGGTCCAGCCTCTTTCCCCTGCCTGGAATCATTTAGTGCACATTTCTCAATTCATTCCTCAGAACCTATGGAAGTTTCTGTATCAAACCATTTACTCTTATTTTTTTTAATTGACCTGTTTGAGCCCTCTATTTTTTCTGGCATGAAAAATATTCTTCATCAATTAGGTTATAAGCTTCTTGGGCTGGAAGGTATGGGAAACAGGACCTCAGTGCTCAAAGGGGCTTAGAGAAACAGTGCCCATTCTGATGCCTCTCCCAGTATGGGACTACCACCGGTCAGTCCTGGCACTGGGGACAGTTCCCTTGAAGCCTCTTGGGCGCCTAGCCCTTGATAAGCACGCTCTATGTGTGGTTAATCAAGAAAACATTCGTTGTGCTTAACAAGATTAAGTACTGTCCTTATGACTTTATTGATTTATTAAATTAATTACTTTTTTATTTATACTCTGCCATGCTCCCCAAACACACACGGTCGGATACAAATCAATTGTGATCTCTTCACCTGTGGTGTGGCGTGAGCAGTGAATCAGAGTCCAGCGCATGCTCCTGGGCTAAGTTCCAAAGTGTGGTTCCATTGGCACTTTGTGCTGGGCCTCCCTGACTTCTCCAACCTGAGGTCAGTGGTCTTTATCTGTACTTCTAATACACCACCTGCTTATCTTCATAACGACACTTAACAGACTTGTGTATAAATTTTCTGCTTGCTGATTTTACCTGACTCCCTGCAGACAAAAAGTCCCTGGGAAACAGTGACAGTGTTTGCTTCCTCCTGGTGTGGCCACAAAGGCAGGCCTGAGGACATGGTATTCTTCTGCCACTCAACCCTCCACGATGCAGCAGCAGCTCTCCCCTTATAGAAACAAATCTGCAGTCAGTGTCCCCTGCAGGAAAGCTTCAGAGGGCGCCATGCTTTGTGCAGGGAGAGAGTGCAAGCGCTTGAGTTTGGAACAGATGTCCTTCATAACATGGCCTGATAGACCTCCCAGCCTCCCGTCCACCCTCGTTCCAAGCACTCGCAACTTTCACAATTTACATGTCTATTCTCTGTGTGTTATCTTACACTTTGGATAAGAAAAAGGATCTCTGTCTTCATTCATCTTTGCTAGCCGAATGTATCTTCACTTGGAAATGTCCCTTCCTTCTTCAAGATGTGGCTCACAGAGGACCTGCTCCTTGGAATTCCAATATTACTTTGACCCAATCTACCACATAGTCATCCTTCAACTACCATTTTAATAAGCAGCTACTATGAGACAGAGAACTGGGATTTGGGAACTGGCTATGTGAACTTGGAATCTCTTTACTTGCTTGTTTCACTCAGCAGGGTTGGGAATTCTGATCATTTTGTTTTTGTATTTCTCCCTAACAATACATAGTGTCTGGTCAAATATGATAGTTTGGCTGAACACATTCTTGGGCATTTCTCGATTGTTGATTTGTCATGAGCCTAAGGACAATGTTCCACCCCAACAACTAGTCATTTTACACATCGTTAATAGAAATGCGAGTGACTATAGATAGAGCTTCTGCGAGTAAAACTGTTCAGAGCTCTACATGAGAAAACTCTATGTATTCATTCTAGAGGCTGAAGATATCTTTTCACTACCATCTTTCTAATCTGTTCCTTCAGAATTTTATTCTTTCGCTTTTGTACTTTCCTGTAGTTAATTTTTGCATTAACGTTGTCTTAGACATTGTATTAGACATAATGCTTTAATTTTTTCACATAATGTATGGAGAATTAGGTATACAACTTCTCTACTGATAATGGGAATACTGATAATGGCTGTTTTAATGTTTGAACTCCTTGCATATTTTATTAAAATGTATACCATTATTTTAATCCTCGTTTTTTTTTTTCCCCAGGGAGCTGAGCAGACACTATTCAAGCAACTTTAGAAGACACACAAGCTTTATTAACTCTCATCATTTTGGTAAGACAGTAACCATTGCTGTGCTTCTCATGGAAGGAAAAGGCTCATGCAGTTTACATGGCCACTGTTCAATGACGGAGCATCATCGGAGCCAGATGAACCCAGGTCAGGACCCAGAGCAGCTTCCAGGAAGAACAGTCAGGAGCAGTCAGTTCTGCCAGATCTTCTTTCCTTCCTCTCACCCTCATGGGGTGTACTGGTCAGGGTTCACTAGACTAACAGAATTCACAGAATGAGTATATGGAAAAAGGGATTTATCAGATCAGCTTACAATATAGTCCCGAGTTCCGACTGCAGTGGAGAGTCAGAGGAACCAGTAGCTGGTCGAGCGGTCTAAGAGCTCTTCAGAGAAACGATGGTGAAGTTTCAGTTC
>PVJS01011705.1:0-24354 GCA_004027185.1 Glis glis | reverse complement strand
GAAGATCAAGAAGCTCTTCAGAAAAACGGCGAAGTTGGAGGCTGACGATCTCAGACGAGAGCAGATGCGTTTTCTTAGGAAAGAGTCGCGCATCCCTCTATGCGGTTTTCTCCTTCTTTTATCTAAGTCCTGCACCTATCAGAACCCTGCTGCCTACATTTAGGGCAGGACTTTCTGTTTAATCTGCTGTTACACACCCAAAGTCACATGAACTTGGGTGTGTCATGATCCGGTCAAGTTGACGAATTAGATTAACTATCACATGAGGCAATCCAGATAGACATGCAGACGCAGAGTGGAACCACTCTCAACTGGTCTCCACGTAATCAAATGGCTCTATTAATATTTTTCTGGATTGATTGATTTACTGCATTAATTGACACTCTCTATTCCTTCTTTATAATATATGTACTGACAATCCATACTAACAATCTCTGCATTTTAAGTACTCAGTGGGCCTCGTCTTTTTTTTTTTTTAATCAGTTTGGATACCCACCATACAGCTCCAAAAATAGAAGCCTGTGTTCCCTTCCCTCACTACATCCCTATCCCTGTCTCTCCTTCCTCTTGACTTTTTCCCATAGTAACCACTATCCTAAACAGTCTCAAATTACTCTTTAAATTTCCTTCATGGTTTCATATGTACACCTCAAATATATGTTGCTTCATTTTGCTGCTTTCCAAACTGTATGTAAGTAAAGTAACATGAGATATTCTTCTGTGATATACTTATTTGGCTCAATATTACTTTTTTTACTTCATTTCATTTCTTATCTTTATATGATTGGCTGTTAAGTGCTCATCATATTTTTAGTTAACCTACATTTTTAACAGACTTATTTAACATCAATAACAACTTGATCATCTTCCCAGATATTCAAGGAATTGAATATTTTAACCTTGATCATCTCTTCTTACAATTTAAATCTTATCACTCTTCTGTATTTTGATTCTCTTCAATTTCTACTATGACAATTAAAAATTATCTTGGCTATTATGAATAGTCAATATTGATCTAGATATTTACATGTTTTCCAATTTTGTTCCTTACTATTCTATCTCTGACATTGTATCTATGCTCATTTTCCTTCATCTTAAAGTGCATCCTCTAAAATGTACTCTAGGGAGGGTCTGTGCTAAGTTGATCTTACGTATTACGTGTCTACAAATGTCTTCACCTTCTACACAATAGCTCAACCTTTTATTTTTCTTATTACATTAAAAACATGATTCTGTCAAGTGCGGTGACACTGGCCTCAGATCTCAGTATTTGGGAGGCTGAGACTGTAGGATTGCAGATTCAAGGCAGTGTGCTGTAATTTAGCGAGACCCTGTTTCGAAATAAAAAATAAAAAAAGGGCTGGAGGCATATCTCAGTTAGAGTGCCCATGGGTTTAATCCCTAGTACCATAGGGAAAAAAAGGTATTATTCTAATATTATCTGGCTTTCATTGTTGCTACGGATAAATCATCAATCTGTTTAAATTCCATTCTTTTGTGGGCAATCTGTCTTTCAAGAACTCCTTTTCTTTGGGTGATTTCTTTCTATTTAGTCCCCTCAGATTTGGTTGAAATTCTGAGAACTGGTGTCTTTAAGAAATCCTGGAAAATTCTCAACAATTCTTTTTTAAACATTACCTTTCCTCCATTCTCTATTGTACCTGTGGCCGAGGCAATTCTCTGTATATCCCACACACAGAATAAGGATAGCTGTTCTAGCGTCTCTTCTGGCTAGGTTGGGACTGTGAGACTAAGACCTGGAAAGAGAATGTAGGTGGAAAGGACACATTGGCAGACACACAGGTGGCACACTGGGTCATCAGCTCAGCTTTGTGTGAACAGGAGGGTATCCACCACAGTGTTTCAAGTCGTATGGATTCATGGGCATTTGTAAATGGCCTGGACCTCTAGGGAGACAATTGGAAGGAGAAAGACCAGAAGACTAGGGATAAAGAGACCTGAGCTAGAGGCATGTGGGTGAACATATGGGAGTGGGTGTTAAGTGCACATATCTTTACAACACATAGTAATGCCATCCTAGAGCATATGCCATGGAAGAGGTACTAAACAGCCAAATGCCTGATTCAGCTAGGTGACATTAGCCAGCCTCTGTCATTGGCTATCTTAGGATTGATATGATGGACAGATAGAGGCCATTGATGGACTCAACAGCATGGGCTCACACTGACCAAGGCTGACATAGTTATGGCCATTGTAAATGTTTGATTGGTTGATAACAAACACCAATGATGAGTTTCTGACACCCATCATTCCTTGAGGAGACTCAATAGCCACTTTGGTGGCAAGTTGTTACATTTGACTCTTTTTCCATCGGAGTTCTAGTGATTGATTCTCACAGGAAGAGCTAAGTATTTGTGTACTCATATTCTTGTTCTCCCTGCAGGGCCTCAACTGGCACCACTACTGAAGGGCTTATAGATCTTCGATCTCAGGGATACATCCCACATAATACTGTGTCAGAGTAGGGGACACACTTTACAGGAAAGGAAATATAGGAGTGGTTCTAAAACCACGAGGCCCATGAATTGTCATATGGTGGAAGATGGAGATATTCTATGTTGACTGTGGTTCTGAGATCATCTACAACAGACGGGGCTGTCTTTTTTTCCACCAACCTTTTTCTTCTAAGTTTCTCCCAGGAAGAGAGGGCACCAGAATTGTGGAGCTGCTGCTCCCTAAACATATGCTAGGTCTGGTTGGGAGCAATCAGGGGTGCAGCATGATGGACAAAGAGACATTCTACCTAGAACACTCTTCATACAAGGATTTATTCCCCTGTAGGTCTGTTAAGATAGAGCCTTTAGATAGAAGCCTCTTCATAGAATCATTTGTTTGGAGATAGCCTCCTTGCCCAAAGTCATAGCCTTCCTGGGGTGGCTCAGATCCAATGACTAATCAGAGCAGATGCATAAATACTCAGCCATTTTGGTCCAGCAAGTGACAACTCTCTTAGGTGATTTTTGTTCTAGAGTTTTCTGTGAGGTAGGCCAAGGCTGTCATGGGTGTGCTTCATATCTCAATTTTTCCCTCTATTCAATTATGCCACCTAGCTTTCCTTTTTCAGAGGTTATAATTAAAAGGTTCATCCTTCTCTTCCCTCTCCCCTCTTTCCCTCTTCCACTCCCTCCCTCCCTTCTCATTTTCTGTATTAGGGATTGAACCCAGGGATATTCTGCCTCCAAGGTATACCCCCAGACCTATTTTACTTTTTATTTTGAAACAAAACCTCCCTAAATTGCTGAGGGTGCCACTAAATTTCTGAGGCTGGCCTCAAACCTGTGATCCTCCTGTCTCAGACTCTCAAGTACTGGGATTATAGGTGTGTGCCACCACACTCAGCCCCAAGGCCATTTCTTAATAAACACTCTGTACATTGAACTCCATATTTAAATCTGCATTGTGGAGAACCCAACCTGTGAAAAAGTTATAAATACTATGATTTATTCAAAAGAGATAGTGCCACTTTGCAAGCACAATAAAAGAGAACATGGAGATTCTAGAAACTCATTACCCTACAGAATTGGGAGAGCTAAAAGATTTAAAAGTAACAACTAGCAAAACCTATCAGTAAATAAAATGACCAAGATAAAATCACATTAATAGTATGGCCACCGAACTCACTGTTCCAAATAGCCTTAAAGAATCTACCATTAAATCAAGAGAGCAAGAGAGGGTACGTGGGGAAATAAAACAAAGAAGTAAAATGTATTTAAAAATAATGTCTCTTCTGATATCATTAATGGCACATATAACTGGAAGCAAATAGATCAGAAGTTTACTAAGTTTTTAGGAAAAATTCATTAGCAAAGAAGCTATAAACTTTGATTTTTAGAAAAGGATACCACTTATAAGATTTAAAACAATGCTTGGGGTCCAGCTTTCCATAAACAGAAAGTCAATTGTGAGAGCTGTGAAGATCATAAGAATAACTGATCCCCAAAGCTCATTTTAAATGTGGGTAAGCATCATAATTGATAAGGAGTAACTCCCCAGAGAGTAGTTATGGGGGTCCAGAGACCAATGGACAAGGATTCTTCTCAAGAGGACCAGGACTTAGTTAAGGAGAATCTCCCTGAGTCAGGAGCAGGCATAATGTCAGCCTAGTGGATTTCTGTGAATAGTATGATATATGCCTCTCATTGTTTTTCTTTCAGAACTTTCAGTTTGCTGTTTAATTAACTCATTGTATGTTTAATATTAATTTCATTTTCATGTCTGGGAGCATAATTTAGTTCTTTTACAAATCTACCTAGTATTTCTTTTTCTTTGCTCATATTTTCAAATTCCTTTGTGTTTATCTTTAGACATACTAAATTTGTGTATTTTTATGTAATGGTGCATTTATTTATTTATTTATTTATTTATTTATTTTGTAGTAAATTGAACCCAGGGGTGCTCCACCACTGTACTATATCCACAGCCTTTATTTTTAATTTTGATACAGAGTTTTACTAAATTGCCCAGGCTGGCCTTGAATTTCTGATGCTTTTGCCTCAGCCACCAAGGTAGCTGGTATTACAGGCATGCGCCTTGGTGCCTGGCCTTGAATTCGTGTATTTTATATTCTGCCTCTGGTTGAAGATTCTCAGTTCTGGTCTTGGTGTCCCTTTGCTACTGCTCACTCTCATTTTTGGATTTCCCTTTAAGTGTGTCATTTGGGGCTGTGACCTGCTCATTTTTGTTGGCACTTTATCCGTGGAAATTTTTTGAGGCCAACTTTGACAGATTCCTCCAAACTACATTTGTCTTTGCTTAGGCTATTTTACTGGCAGCAGTATCAACCCAGGATCACTTTACTTCACTTTGGGACTTTTAAAAATCAAAATGGAAGAATGAATTTGGATCATAAGCCTCCGTAATGATGCCCAATGGCAGCAAATTGTCACATGAGAGATTTTTTTTTCTTTCTTCACTCAGCATAGGATCAATAAATGCAGTTTTTCTTTTTCTTTTATTTTTTTTAAATTTTATGTTAACTTAGTAGCCCTTGGGATTGTCTTCATAGGTTTCATCTTTGAAAAGACCCTAGGTTTTAACTCCAGTGCCCTGCACCCTTTAGAGCATGAACCATGCACGCAGAAGCTCAAGAACTCTGGGTTTATTAGAAGCCTCCACAATATAAGCCAGACTGGGTATCCTATTATCTCTCAATGTCCCTGCTCTCACTCTGTCTTTGGCCTCTCTGAATTACTTCCTTTTGTGCCAGCTCAGCAACACTTTTTAAGAAGATTGAATATATATGTTCTATCCAACACTTTAGCTGTTTCAGTCAGGAGGTTTCTCAGAATGATCTAATCTGTCATACTGCTGGAAATAGAAGTCATCTTAGTCACCCTACAGTACTCCACCCATGCACATACTCCTCTACGAGTGGAATGGGGTGCTGGCCAAAACTAAAGGTGTCTCTTATGAAAGTTTTCAAAATTATAATTAATTCCTCTATAGAAATATTAGCCTGCTTGAATAAATTAATAAGAGAGTTTTTGATTATTATGCAATAATGATGGAAAGTCTCAATAGAGATGTGTTGCTAAATAAAATAGCATTATGGGTTCAATATGCCCCTGGGCAGACATTAAGTTAAACCTTGGAAAAATAACAATAAAATATTTGGAAAAAATTTGTAAGGATCTAAGAGGATTCTGCACTCAGATTACTTTACAACTACTTGACATTTTAATCCACTTTAAAGAAATTAAAATGGAAATTATACTGCATTATAGGTATGGTTTATGTAAGATGGCAAGGAAGACAACCAAGGGAACTTTACTTGAAAATAAGGCCTTGGGTTCACATCCAAAGATTGACAGGTAAAGCTCTTTTAGGTATATTGAAAAAAGAAATTTAATTATGACAAAGTAAGTTTAATTTTTTTTCAGCAAAAGAAAAAATAAAGATTTTTGAATTGGGCACTCCTCAGAACCAGAATGGGTTCTGCAATGTAGGTAGGAAACAGAAGTGAGATAGAAACAGCTTGATCAGTTGTAGCTCTTGGCGATTGATTTATTTTGAGATGGTCTAATCAGTTGGCAGCTTATAATTGACTGAAGATGATTAGCTTCTGAGATTGGCTGACACCTGGCTATTTGTTACAAAAATATGCTCCTAAGTTAGGCTTTCAGCTTGCTTCCATACTAAGTTAGATTGCATTTTATTTTATTTTATTTTATTTTATTTTTGCGGTACCGGGGATTGAACCCAGGGGCATTCTTCCTCCGTGCTACACCCCCGGCCCTATTTTTTTTTATATACTTTATTTTGAAACCGGGTCTCATGAAGTTGCAGAGGGCCTCACTAGGTAGAGAGAGAGAGAGAGACAGGGGGAGAGAGAGAGAGAGAGAGAGAGAGAGAGAGAGAGCTGAGGCTGGCTGCGAACCCGGATCCTCTGGTCTCCGCCTCCCAAAGTACTGGGATTACAAGTGTGCGCCACCACGCCCGGCTAGATTGCATTTTATTACATAGGGTCTTAAGGAATGGAGGTGGCCACAGGCCAAATTTAATTGAACAGTGTGTTATGCATTATTTTTATGATTCCTCAATAAAGCATGTTTTTAATGGATCCGTTCTGACTATAGAAGTAAAGAGAGCTGCTGGTAATCATAAACCCTTATGTACATATTCTTTTACTGGTAGTCGACTATGTGTGTAGCACATTTGTTTTAGTCAGGGTTCTCCAGAGGAACAGAACCCGCAGGATGTAGATAGATATAGATACACGCATAGCTAAAGATGTATGAGAAATAACTTTCTAGGAGAATTGGCTAAATTGATTCAATTATGGATGCCGAGAAGTCCCATGACAGGGTATCTGCAAGCTAGAGAATCAGGGATGCTCATAGTGTGGCCCAGTGCACATCCAAAGACTTCAGACGCAGGGAAGCTGACGATGTAACTCTTGGCCTAAGGCCAAAGGCCTGAGAGCCTGTAGGGCAGCTGGTACAAGTTCTGGAGTCCCAAAGCTAGAGATCCTGGACTACTTATGTCCAAGGACAAGATAAGAAGGGCATCCCAGCTCCTAATGAAATAACAAGAATCTACCTTTTTGCTCCATCTTGGGCCCAGGCAGTTGGATAATGCCTGCCTATATCACAGCTGGATCTTCTCCCCTGAGTTCAATAACTCACATCCCTATTTCTTTGGGAAATACCCTTACAGACAAACCTGGTGGGGGTAGACAATATTTGTCATCAAATGCCAGACCACCTGGGAATCCCTTTCAGCAGAGGGAGGGCTCTGTGCCTATTGAAGCATTGAAAATAGTTAATGCATTGATGGAGAATAAATGATGCTTTACCAGCTATTTGGCTTTTCTTTAATTCAATCAACTTAACACCCAAATGACCATCACAATACCTTGTGGAAGTATTTGTTTCATTGTTTCATTGTTTCATGTAGTTATAAGAAGGAGTTACATCTCAGCATTAGCCAGCAAACAGCCTTTAAATGGATGCTTTACATCCTCATTCTTGAAAAAGTTGTCAGGAGTGTTTCTTTTTAATCAATCAGCCTTTTTTTTTGGGGGGGGTTTGCTACTTCTATCTTTTAGAAGATAGTTTTTATCTTCTGGAGTTCTCAGTTTTAGACTCTGGCCTTGGGTCTATCTTGTCATAATCAAAGGTAATATTGATCTATTGTACTTAACAAAGGTAGTTCTCTTCCTCAGGGCAAATTTTATCTTTGACTTAAAAAATTAATTTTTCCCAACTTTTATTTTTGTTATCTCTTTTGTGCCATTATAATTTGCTAGTCTCTTCCATACTGTATCTTACTTAAAGTCTCATAACGAATCTATCAGGAAGGTATTATAATTTTCATTCCACAGATACGAAAAGTAGAAGACGAGAGAAGTTAACTTGCTCAAGGCTGTAAACTAGAAGTGGTTGAAGTTACTCTTGAAACCAGAGTTTATTCACTCCTATGCTTAGGTTTTCTTACTTTAATATTACATTGCCATCAACCCTTCTTGGTATCAATTCAGCCTAATCCAGTTATATCTAGCTGTAAACCACACGCATTTAAAATTTCTTCCAAAGGTAACTAAATGCAGGCCAAAGAATTCACTTTTCCTAACCTACTATGTTAGAATTTTGGACTAGTTTTCCTCCTTTCCAGTCAAACTGAACTTAGTGGGGCTTCCTCTACAATCATCCCCTAGGATGCCTTTTCTTCAGTTTTTTCTTCAGTATGATCACAAGACTCTTAGCTTCAAAATACCAGTTTTGTATATTTTTCATCTGTGGATATCTGATATCTCCCAATGTACCCAGCATGTAGCAGGTTTCCATATTTACTAAATCGAAGATCTCCCTTCTTCCTTCTTGTTCAAATTCAGAAATTCCCTGAAACTTCTCCAACCAACACTTACTATAACAGCCAGCTCCTAGAGTCACCTGGCTCATGTCATAGGGTATGTCTAACTCAAGAGTCTCACAAAATTCTTAAAAGTATTGCTCTTCAAAAAGAAAGTTACTAAGCCAAGCGTGGTGGCGCACGCTTGTAATCCCAGTACTTGGGAGGTGGAGACTGGAGGATCCGGGTTCGCGGCCAGCCTCAGCTACTTAGTGAGGCCTCCGCAACTTCGTGAGACCCGGTTTCAAAATAAAGTATAAAAAATAGGGCCGGGGGTGTAGCTCGGAGGTAAAACTCCCCTGGGTTCAATCCCTGGTACCGCAAAAAAAGAAAACAAAAAGAAAGTTACTAACAGAGGAAATACTAGAAATAAAAATGCACATTAAGATAAAAAATTATATCTGACCTTCCAAATTTCAAAATTAGAAATAAAGATAATATAGGCATCCTTTGGTGTCAATGGGGAATTGGATCCAGGAACCCTGTGGGTAAAACGTAGATGCTCAAGTTCCTTATATAAAACAACATCATATTTGCATATAACTTGCATAGCCCAACTATATACTTTAAATCATCTGTAGATTACTTATAATTCCTACTACATAAATGTTATGTAAATAGTGGTTATACTGCATTGTTGAGGGGATAGTGACAAGAGAACAAAGTCTGTAAATATTCAGTATATTGTACATGCAAATTTTTCCCTAATCTTTTTGATCTGTAATTGGTTGACTCCACAGATGCAGAACCTGTAGATATACAGGGCCAACTGTATTTTGCACTGGCAAGAAGAAAGAGTGGAGAGAAAGGAGCAAGCTCTTATATTGCTTCTGGGACCATAAAATGGTACAGTCTCCCTTCAAAAGTAACTTGACAGTGTGATCAAAAAGTAATATTCTTACTGTGGATTCAGTAATTTCATTTCCTAGATGAGGAAAAACCTTTACATGTGAAGGTGATCATCACAACTTTATTTGTAAGATTAGAAATTATGACCCACTTAAATGTCCAGAAATATTACAATAGTATTACACAGACTATAGTCATTCATATCAACTGAACACTAATACAGCCATTCAATTATGTTTAGGATAATTTATAATAATGTATAAAAGTGATTTTTTTTTAGGCTGGTTTCCCACGAAGCAGAACATGAGATGATGTCTTGTGTGCAGGTCGATTCTTTAGGGTGGGAATCCTCAGAGCAGGAGTGGAAATCAGAGTCAGAATATGGGTGGATTTTTGTGTTGTCCATGGCTGACCAGGACTCAGCCCCGTCGGGACCTTTGGAGAGGTTTTATAAAACACAGCTCGGAGCCACCTTCTTCAGTAATTGAAAGAAGTCTTTATCCACTGGATCCTGCCTCTCATTGACCCAGAGTGGCCTCGCGGACGTAAGTCCAGGCCGAGCACAGAGCTCTCAAGAGTGTCTCTATGTGGGAATCAGAGGGGGCTGCCGGCTGGAAGCAAATCAGCGTGCGGCGGCCCCCAGCGGAGCTTGCATGAAGCCCCTCACGCCTGCCTGGAACATGCTGCTCCTGCTCCCTTGGAGTCAGCAGAGAGACTGGCTCCGGGGTGCGCTCATTGTACTGTTTTAGTGTGTGTGAGAAAAATAAGAGCGAATGTTAATGTTCCATGCTCAATTGCGTCTCAGGGAATTCATACATTCAATAATCTATTGAATGACAAATCTCTCCCAGGTTCTGTGAAATCAAAGAATAGTACCAAACTCTTTTCCTTTTCGAAGCCCACTTTCGAGGGCAGGGGGACAGGCATGGGGTGACTGACAGACAATGAACAACTAAATAAGCAAAATAACTAAAGATTGTGATTAAGGTTGGGTTAGGAATGAACAGGTGAAAAAAGTTCAACAATGCAGCGATGCTTAGGGAAAAAATGGTTAAAAAATACATAGCTATGTTATCAGTGGTGGTCTCTGGGTAGCAGGATGTATTCCATGACATTTCTGTATTTTCTTTTTATTTTTGCAGTACCGGGGATTGAAGCCAGGGGCTTCTACCTCTGAGCTACACCCCCGGCCCTATTTTTTTATACTTTATTTTGAAACAGGGTCTCACGAAGTTGCGGAGGGCCTCACTAAGTAGAGAAAGAGAGACAGACAGACAGGGAAAGACAGAGAGAGAGCTGAGGCTGGCCGCGAACCCGGATTCTCCGGTCTACACCTCCCAAAGTACTGGGATTACAAGTGTGCGCCACCACACCCGGCGTCGTTTCTGTATTTTCTGAAAAAAAAAATTTTTTTTTGCAGTACTGGGGATTGAACCCAGGGGAGTTTTACCTCCGAGCTACACCCCCAGCCCTATTTTTTTATCCTTTATTTTGAAACCGGGTCTCACGAAGTTGCGGAGGGCCTCACTAAATAGCTGAGGCTGGCCGCGCACCTAGATCCTCGGGTCTCCGCCTCCCAAGTACTGGGATTACAAGCATGCGCCACCACGCCCGGCCCCCTGAATTTTCTATAATGACCAAATATTTCTCTGGTCAGCAAAAAAGTCACAGTAAAATTATTATTAAAATTTTTTTAAAAAGCCAAGCCATTCCTTATTACCCAGGTGGCTCCTGGAAATGACTCCATAGCCCACTCTGTCTGTCCCTGATCTTCCTTTTGTGTGGCGTTGGATTGGACTCCATCCCCACTTGGTTTTCACTGCCTTTAAGAAGTTCCACATAGGGGAAAGAGATTTTTAGGTGTGTGTGTGTGTGTGTGTGTGTGTGTGTATGTGTGTGTGTGTTTGTGTGTGTGTGTGTGTGTGAATGAAAATGGATATTTTCAATGTTGCTGTGTTCTTAAAAACCAGGTGAGTTGTCGCTCCCAAAATATAACTTATCCCCTTTGTTACTTGCTAACAAGACTAGTGATCCATGAAGTTGGTTCTTTGGGGGGGCTCGGTGTCTGAGCATTTCAATTAATGGCTTGAGAGTAAAGTCTATTACTGTATGCAGCATAGCCAGCGATTGTTTAAATTCAGGATCACACCTAGAGAGACTTACGTTTTCAGTTTCCAAGGTGCCTACTTAGCACTGTGATTGGCAACTCCACATTGCTTGCCTGTTCCCCATTACAAGACGTCGCCAGAAACACAAATCTATAAGGGACTCTCCCGCTTACCATCTGCTTGATACTCAGGGTCTGCAAATGGCCCCAAAAAGCGGTGGCTGTTTGCAGCGCTCGGACTTTTCAATTGCATGAAATACCCGCCTGAATGCTCTATTTGGCTGACCTCTAAAGAATGGCAGAGGAGACCACGGCAGACATGAAGTGCCCAGCTAAGGAACCTTCTGGGACAATAGTTGCTCCCGTCCCGGATGCCAGTGTGACCAATTCAGCAATTGTGTCTTTCCCAGGGATAAAATGAATATTGTGTCAGTGAAGCTAGCATCGTAGAGTGATGATCTGAGAATCAGCGAGAAGGAAGACACTGACCTTGGAGAGGTTTAAGAATGCCTTACGAATAGCTATCTGGAACATAATTAAAGGCATTTTAACATCATAAGCCTTGAAGAATGCAAACCATCACTGCTGCACACTGGGGAGTAAAAGATATTGCTTTTATAGCTGCAGAGCTTATGGTCAGAAGTGATATGAAATATTAAAAATGTGACAGTTTTATAATAATTTTATTCTTGCTCATTGTGATAATTTTCATTTGCAGCTTTTTACCTTTGAATATCTTGAATTGCATTAAGCTTTTCTCACTCCATCCTTGTCCTATAATATGAGAGGCTGTGGTTTTAAGCTGAGGAATTACAGTCAAGGCTACAGGCGCAAGCAAACAGATAATGGTGACTATGATGCTTATTGTTTGAAGAATTAGAAGTTCTGAATGAATTTGTCTCCCAGTTAGTACAAGTAAATAGAGCCCGGAGTGAAATATTGCCTCTTCTTTCTTTTTATATTGTCATTGTCTCTCCTTATATCCCATTCGCTCTCTTAGTGGCTTTTTATTTTGAGTATGGGAGGGGGAGGCAGAATTCTTTTTGTCCAATAATTTACTTGGCTCTGTTTTTTTCTGGTCTCTTCTCTAGCATACCACATGTATTCTCTTTACTGCATAACCCAAGTTAAAGTTGTCACTAAAGGTCATCTGGTTTACATATTTCCACTTCTCAGAGGAGGCAACATGAAGACACAAGGTTCAGTAGCTGAAATAGGGCCACAAAAACAAGAGCTGACACCCACGGAGCACGTGCCAGGAGGTAGGCCAAACTCCGAGCACCTCACATGCGTGCACTCGGTTAGGCCTCAGAGGGGCAAAACGAGGTCATCCTCATTGTATGGAAGAGTAAGTAAACCGAGGCACAGAAAGTCAGGTAGCTTAGCCAAGGTTGTAACATGATGGGTGCCTCTATCTGAATACAACACGCTGTTGGACCGGATCCTATCAACTCTGCTGTGTATAAGTGCCTGAGCATCTTCACCAACTTCTTTCCTTTCACTTCTTGTCCCAGGGGACTTTCTAGGAAGGAAGATGTCTGGATTAGCAAGTGGAGTCTCACATACGCATGTGCTATGGACTTATTTTTATGGTGATTTGTTGACTTGCTCTGTCCAGGGCTGACAGTGCTGTTTGGCACCAGGCTTGGTCTTTCAAGGGGGAGGTAAAAGAAGCAGTTAAGGATGTTCTTGCCTTTAAACAGGTTAAAATTTAGTAGGAATCAAAGTAATGCAATACACGCAGATCAAAATTTACCAAATGATTGCTACATGGAGTACACGGCACAAAATAATCTTTAAGTTATGATTAAGTCAGAATCCAAAAGGCTGGTCCCAGGGTATCCTGCAAGCAGTCTTTTTGAGCCCATTTATGTAATGTTAGTTTTGGGAAAAATGTGACAATTTGACATTTCTGATTTTTTTAATGCTCTTAAACATTTTTCTCAAAGATATTTTCATTTTTATTTTTATTTTGAAAATCATGGATAAGTTGATAACTTGATATTGGTTCAGACATGCAATTAATTAATAAAAGACTCAATGGCTATGTCTTAGGGCACCAAATCCCACCTTTGGTTGATGGTTGACAGGTTGCTCCTCTTTTGTTAAGAACCTTCATGTCTACAAAAGTTTGTAACTCAAATGTTTCTAAGTAGGATATTTCTGGATTGCACATTCAGAGTGATACACAAATTACAAAAACATTCAAAGCAGAGTTGCTGTCTTAGAGGAATAGAGAATCTAGTGAGGCAAACAAGGCTCAGTGACACCCAAGCTCCCCTTCTGGCTCTTCTTTGGATTTATAAAAGATGAGCTGACTTTCTAGTGAGTATGAATGTTTAGAGTCTGTCCAAAGGTGAGATGGCAAATGAATGGCATAGTGTACACTATGTGATTGAATGGAAGGAACTATCTGAACAAATGTCAGGCAGGAGGATGGGTTTGGGTGGAAGCCTAGATGATGGATAAGATCTAGAAAATTAGATGGAGGTGAAGGAACAGGCTGACCCTTCCATTTCAATGTCAAAGTCAATTATCCAGTAAGCCATTACAGGAGAACACTTCTCTTCCACTACCCATTCCTTTTCTCCTTGCTGGATTTGGATAAGTGTCCCTCTCCCCCCAATGGTCTCAAGTCCCTGGAACTACTGCGAGGTAGTGGCACATTTAAGAGGTGGGGCCTACTCAGAGATCTTTCACCACTGGGGTCAATGCCCTCAAAGGGAACTGTGGGAATCTGATCTCTTCCTCACTGTTTGGTTCTGGTCATGAGGTGAGCGGGCTACCTCCACTTCATGCTCCCACCATGATGTACTGCCTCACAACAGAGCCAACTGGCCATGAACTGAAACCTTCAAAACTGTAAGTCAAAATAAGCCCTTCTTCCTTTTAAGTTTTTTATATCTCAAGTATTTTGTTACAGTGACAGAAAGCTGACCAATATGCTTGCCACTAAAGAAGCAGGTGCTAACATGACTGGTCAAATCCCAGAGTGCTCCTTGGCCCCATTCTACTGTTGCAGGCATGGCTAAAATCCTGGTTTAGTCCATTTTCTGAGGCTATAACAAAATAGCTGAGTCGGGGTAATCTATAAAGAGATTCATTTAGCTTACTGTTCTGGATGATGGGAAGACCAAGCATGTGTCCCCAGTGTCTGATGATGGTCTTCTGGCTGTATCACTGCATGGCCCATGCATGACGGGCATACATGGTGAGACAGAGCATACTGCCAGCTAAAGTCTCTCTTCCTGTATCAAAGCCCTCATGGGCCCCCACCCTGATCACCTCATCTAATCCTAATTACCCCTACAAGTCTTACCTCCAAACACACTAATATATGAACTTGGGGATTGAGTTTCCAACACACGAATTTTTTTGTTGTTGTTTTTTGCGGTACTGGTGACTGAACCCAGGGGCATTTTACCTCTGAGTTACACCCCCAGCCCTGGTTTTTATTCTTTATTTTGAAACAGGGTCTCGCTAACCAACACACGAATTTTGTGGGAACACATCCAGACCACTGAAGTCCTTAAAGGCAGAAAAAGCATCTTCTCCCCATTGTGATTCCCCATATAAGAAGCAGATCTAGGCAGGGTCTGCGAGAAAATGATGGCTCCTTACTTTTAAATTTCTCTTAGCATGGGTAGGTAACTTAGGATAGGGCCTGCTCTCCACACTTACTCCTTATTCATTTTCTCTCTTTCTTCTCTATTTTCTGTCTTCCATCTCACCTTCCCTCCATTCACACACATATTTAACTGTACTTAATTGTCTCGAAATTCAGATTTACAAGATAAGGAAGGGCGTTCAAGGCCCAGCTCAGGTCTCTAGATAAACGCACACTTTCTCTGATTATGTCATGTAACAGTAAGATGGCATAAGGATCTTTTGCCACTATTAATGTTAGTGTTTCTTTTATTCTAAACAACCTGCCTCTGTATTTTACGTATAATTTCTCTTAGGAGCCTCATGGGAAGATAAGGATATTTTTCAAGGTACTACTTGTGAATTCCAATGTCCCTAGCTCTTAAATATTTACTCTCAGTCCCTAATGTTTTTTATAAGGGTTTATTCTGAAAGAGGGTACTTTTAAGTTTATTTTGCTTTACTAGTAGATATAGAAATATAATGTAGCTTGATTATAGCAGTTTGGACTGGTCTTAAAATAGTTGCCATTTTCTCTACATTATGATTCTGATACAAATGATAGATCATCTGCTGAAGAGATCAAAATAATATTCTAGGCTGGTGATACTGGTGTATGTGTGTGTGTGTGTGTGTGTGTGTGTGTGTGTGTATGTGTGTATGTACAAACTTCATGCCAGTCAACACACTAATGTCACCTCAATTTATCTGATGTTTTATTATTGTATAACATAACTCTTGTAACCTCAATTTAAAGTTTAATTTCAGTTTTAGGCCAACTTCATAGTTTGTTGCAAAGACAAAGTTTTTAAATTAAGGTTGTAAAAACAGATGCCAACTAAGCAGCACCTAGACCAGTGTTTTTCAAATTACAGTCTGTGGTCTACCTACCTTAGAATGACCTGGAATGTGTTAAAAACATGGATTCATTTACTTTAGCCCATGTCTACTAAATACACATTTTGAGAAAAGGTATGAGAAATTTTGTGTTTGACATGATCCTGATGTGATTCTTTTGACTACCCAAGTTTGAGAACAAATGATTCTAGACTGTGTTTTTCTAGCATGCACATCTGGAAGTACAGATATTGCCAGGTCTTGAGATCATATACAATTGGTTACATTGCAGACCTGACTCCCCTTTGACCATATTGTGCAATGTTGAGTCTACCTACTCTCATCAGATATTTCTTTCAATAATTTTCTTCTTGCAACCATAGTAGCTTCTACTATATCTGTAGTTTGACCATATGATTTATGGTGATGGGATGGGATGGTGACAGTTTTAATAGTTTTTAAACATTAATTTCTTATCTTAAACTCAGAAGATTTAATAATGGACAGAGTGCACAACTTGTGCAACAAATATTTATGTAAATCAGAAAGACTTTGAGACATTTTTGATATGTCTCAGAATGGTCCTGGTGAATTGATCTAAATTCTTAACCAGTGTCTCATTTCCCAAGGAGTGGTTGCTTCATTTGATAGAAAAATGCCTGATAGTGTGTTTTCTGTCACCATTATCAGAATCGATTTGAAGCCATAGCTAAAAGCTAAGCCAACACTTTATGTAGTTTGGCCAAGATAATAAGATGTCTGCTTTCTGTAATGTTGATTCTTGAGCATATTGAAAATTGATTCACAGTCCCTTCTATCATCCAGCTTTATTTTATTCACACTAAGATGCAGTGCTTTGGAAGGTAACAAGCAGACGACCAGCAATTTTCAGAAACTATGCTTTATTAAATGATAAACATGTACATCAATGGCTCAACACAGAATCTGACAACTGGTAGAATTGAATTAAAGAGTACTCGCAACTGCTTTTACTAAAAAATAATTAACCCTAACCAACTTTCTCTGTAATTCAGGGTGATAATTCAGTAGGAAGGAGGGGATAAATAAGTACATTTAGAAGAGAATTTCAGCACTAATGTGACCACATGAAAATTACAGAAAGTAAAAGAGGGTTCCTGAAAAGACAAGTGGCTAAACAACCGCATGGCTAGTCTACTTCTTCTTTCCTGGCAGATGTCACCTTCCACAGTCTACAGAGGATGAAAATGCCAATTTCTTGCTTGTCTGACATCCATTGCTGCTAGGGGATTGGTATGTTCCCAATCCCAACTCCTAATACCTAAAAATCTGTTAAAGAAATACTTAAAAGTAAATCTGTTAAGGATACTTGTCAAAGACTTCCCACCAGGATAGAAGAGAAAGACAAACAGGGAACACATCTTTCTCTGTTTTTCCTGCTTTGTATATTATGTGTGTGTGAGGATGTGATGCCTGGAGTTGTGGCAGCCATCTTTGGACCATGAGAATCAGTCCAACAGTTTCACAGAGAAGCTGACAGAGCCTTGAGGGACTGAATAAAACCCAAGTCCATCCAGATTCCTTTGTATGCAAAATAAACAAGCATTTATCTCAAAGTCCGTTAATTTTTGGCTATTCTATTTCTTGAAACCAGAAGCACCCTGTCTAACATATCTTTTAAACAGTTACTCTTTCCTTTTAGAATGTAAGCTACATGAGGGCAGGGATCAAGTTTAGATCACTCCAAATTACAGGGTCTTTAACATGATGGGTATTTGCTTCTCTCTTACTCACAGTCTGAGCTGCCATGATGGCTGTGTGATCTTTTGATGTGAACAGCCTCATTTTTCCATGTTTCTTTGCCATGCTCAGGGTGTTGACCTCATTTATAAAATCCAAGATGGCTCCCTGCCATGTCTGTATCCCAGCCAGCAGGGAGGAGCAAGGGAAAGAGGAGAGGAAGCACCCCTTCCCTTTTTTTTTCATTGGGAATTGAACCCAGGGACGTTATACCTCCAAGCTCCACCCCACATCCCTTTTTTTTAATCTTTTTAAAATTTTGAAACAGGGTCTCGCTAAGTTGCTGAGGCTGGCCTCAAACCTGTGATCCTCCTGTCTCAGCCTCCCAAGTACTGGGATTATAGGCATGCACCACCACACCCAACAAAGTGCCTTTCTTTTAAAGGCACTACCCAGAAGTTACACACAATATCCCACTGTCAAGACTTAGGCACCTGGCTGTAGCATCAAGGATAGCTGAGACATGAAGTCTTTACTGTGCACAGCCTTTGCTCAGATAAAATTCCCCCTATTATATTTGAAGGAAAAAAATGAATATTGGGGAGTAAATAAGTTTCTGTTATAGCATCATTAATGAAAATAATAAGTATAAACAATAGGCATAAATAGATTTAAAAGATTAAAAAATGAGCACTGGTTTTGTGCAGGTGCTCCATCTAGATCTTTTGCAAATTATCTCATTCACTTTTTACAATAACCTTACAACAGAGATAGCAATAGTATCCCTATTTTGCAGATGTGGACCATGAAGCTCAGTTTAAGTTAGTTGCCCAAGGTCACACACTGAATAATTGATGGGACTTACATTAAAATCAAAGTCCATACTCCTGTTGCTTTGCCCTTTACCAGCTGTCTGGCTCACTACCATCTGCCTCCGCCCACCTGCCCCACCTGATCTTGCATTCTGTGTCATGTTTAATCCCTCTTCAAATTTTGCTTGTGAATTCCAACTGCCTACTTTTTTCCCTTGCCTACCTTTCATTTCAACTTTCTGATTCTCTTGAATTTACTCTCTATTCTGTGCCTTTAGAGCACCAGCCCCAACCCATTTCACCCCTTTTTCTCTCCTTCATTACCCCTAGTGCCTGTTATTAAGCAACTGTCTCCTTTCTCCAAACCAACCCTTCTCTATCCTCTGTGATGCTGGGGCTGGGACTCCGCAACCACCTTTCAGCTTTGCCACCTCCCGCCAACAGGAGGTGCTGTAGGGAGGCTGTGAAGGGGCTGCTGGGGGTTGTTTCCGGTTTGCTCTATTCAGCTTCCTGTTCCTGTCAGTACCACTGGGGAAGCTTCTTCACCCTAGCAGCTGAATGCATGTTGAAATTTTCTCAACACTTGCAGGACAATCTCCTCACCTACCCTCAGAGATACTAGTTCCAGCCAAGCAGTGCCTTCTCCTCAAATGTCTGAATTTTAGCCTCACTAGATCCTTCTCAATTTGTTTTAATGATGCCAATTCCCCCCTCCTCAGTTTTCCTAGTCCTAGGTGGTAGCTACTTTGCTCAATTGCTTCCTCCATAATACTTTCCAGTTGTTAAGTTTCACTAACCCCTCTTCTCTCTTGACTCCCTTTAGAAGGCAAAAGTGGCTATCCTGTCTGTTTGGGTTTAACCTTTCTCCAGCTCAATTCTATATTGCCTTGGCATTATTTATCTGGGAAGTTCTGTGTTTCCATTTAGACAGTCCTTGATTGAAGGGAGGATACCATTTCTGCATCCCTGTCTGCTCCATGCAGAGGTGGCTGTAACCTGCAGAACGTAATGGTGACTTGATAAACACATCCGTCCCTCCTTGGCTAGAAGTTGAGGTGGTTCTCAGATGACTGAGGTGATATTGTGGCCTGTGCTCTGGTAACCTCAGAAGCTCTTCACACCTGAAAACACCTTTAGTCTCAAGTGTCTCTCTGAGGAAGGCAAAGGGCATCCATGACTCTGGCCACACAACAGAAAGGAAAACTGAGGTTGAGCAAGGAATATGGCCAAGCTTTCTAATTAGACTGTAGCCAAGACAGGAAGCAATCTGATTCTTGGACTGCTTTCTACTAAACCCTGCCATGGGAGGACAACCTTGGCCTTTGAAGGCAGGGGTCTTCCTCTTCTCTGACTGCCCTCATTGATAAGTACAACCTTTCATTTTCCCAGCCTGCTAGTGTGGCACTTTCCACAGGCGTACAGTTCACTTCAGAGAAGAGAATAAAAGTAAGATCAAAGGCTCATATAATTCCCTTTCTCAGGGGGAGAGAAAACCTCTTCTGGCAGTCAGCTTCCCAGGAGTTATTCAAACCACCCTGCCCCTATTGTCCACAGTGAGTTGGAAGCAGGGGAGAGGACTTGGTATTTCTTTCTGTAGTCACTAATGACATCAGGGGTGGTTTAGGAAGTCAAGATAAATAACCCCTTGGAGGCATAGAGAGGAGAGTGAGCCACAGGACTCCCACCAAAGGGATGGAGCAGTACATCGAAGTTCTTGCAGGTTGCATACACCTGGAGTCCTATATTTATTTGGCTCGCAGTCCTTGTTTGGATGTAGGCAGCCAAAGGACTGTGTCTGAGCCTTTCACTAAGCAATGCTCCCTCGATGGCGTCTGGCACTGTGGATACCTCTGTAATTGACTGACTATGTCTCCAAGATCAGTACTTAAGTCAGGCTATTTTTATTGTATTTTGTGTTTTGACAGTGGCAGATCTTGCGACAGGAGGGGCTAGTTGATATGATAAGTTGCTTTGAAGATTGAATGATACTTAATATTTTGAGTAACTGCATCTTGTCGAAGTGATTTGGCTCTTCAAGGACATGCTATACATGTTTAAAATGGGATGTCTGGGGCTGCCACAGCATAATCGACTGTGAAATAAGCCCCTCGGAAAGGACAATTACTCCTGGGGCCTCAAATACAAGTCAAGTCTCCCGTGGCAGCAAGAGGGAGGGTCCTGTTCAGTTTTAGTCAGGAATGAAAATCACTGTTGCTTTCCTGCTCAGCACGGGCTATGCCGGCATTACAGACTCACTGCCCAGTATTACAGGGGTGTGGAAACAGCCCTGGCGACCAACCAATGATATGATAGAGTGAGTGGCTGTGGACCATCCATTCATCCATCTATCCATCCATCCATTCTAGCATTATATATATGAGTTATTGAGAACCTACTATGTGACAGGTAAACACATTACCAGAAATAGAGATATAAAGTATGTTCTTTAAGGACACAGTTAAGTGGAATTTATATATATATATATGGAGAGAGGACTTTTATTAAACTACACTCTACTATATCATAAACTAGAAATTATACATCTTATGAATATTCTCAACCACTTTGCAAAATAATTGTCATGTCCATTTTACAGAAGATGAAACTGAGACTTGGAGTGGTAGAGGCCACATAGCTAAGCAAGCTCAGTGGAACACCCACTCCTTGCTGCCTTGATGGTGCACTGGAGGGAAGCTCAGTTAGACTATAGCCATGAAGTGATTGACCCTTTGTTCTCTCACAATCACAAATCTCAGAAGTCTCGCTACTAATGTGGCCATTTTTACTTCTTTTTTTAAATGAAGAAGGCTTATTTTCTTTTTCTGAACTAATCACAGATTCTGAAGGCTGCTCAGAAGGTTTTAGTGAAAAGAACATACTGAAGTCACATCAAATTAGATGCACAATTCCAATGACAGTTCACTGATACCCAAACCTGAGGCACCATATTGAATAAACCCCATAGAAATGTAAACCATCGCTTGACCTAAAACTGCAGCACATATTCAAAATGCCAAATTAATTCAAAAAATCCCAGGGATGGCTCCAGGATTCAGCAAAGCACTGTGGAAGATGACAACTGTAGCAGTCCTTCTGAGCTGAGGGACATTATTTCCTTATCGGTATTTTATTGTTCCCTATGGATAAATGCTCTTATCAGTCATAAAGCAGTCTTCTTAAAATTCACATGAGTGCACACACACAAAGGCAGGAAAAATATTTTTAAAAATTTGTTACCAATAAAATCTCTGATTTATATTTCATTCACAATACAAATTAAATGTTTCATTTGGTTATGTTGATTTCTTTGACCTAGACTCTGCTGAATTTATTCTACATAATGACCACCAGGTAAAATTTCCCAAACAATCACTTTTGCAATCCCTGTTTTTATACTACAATAGATTTTCTGGATATTGTAGTTTTACTCACTTAAGCCTTCACCTTCTTTCTAACTAGAGAGGTTAAAAACTGGAAACTACAATAAAACTACATTTTCCAGAATCCTTTGTAGATAGGGCTCTGGAGCTGAATAAGGTTTCCAGGGCTGTCTCAGATAGAGTAGTGTTCCTGAACACTCAGTTCTGTGTTCATCTGGTGGTGTTCATGGAGGACCAGCCTAGAACCTGCTCAGACCACAGCTCCAGGAATCATATAAGCTTTCAATTCCCTATATTGAATTCCTTTCTGACTGAAATACCTAGGGTGGTTTCTGTTTCCTCATTGAACCTTAACTGATGCAGAAGTCTGAAAAGACCCGTTAGGCTCAGTTGCTTGGGACCACTATATGGCTAATGTTTAAAAATCCTAACCTCAAGCTTGTCATCTTCTAATGTTTACTTCATAGTTATCTACTTCCACGCTTTTGCTCATTTTATTTTTGTTGCTTGGAATGCCCCTTGATTCTTCCTTCCAGCCTCAGTTCAAATACCATTTGCCTAAGAGAGTTTTTATTTTGTTTTATACTAGACTAAGGGGAAAGTGAGATATTTGTGTCATGGGTACATTTGCTCTTTGGGCTTTACTTACACAGTGGTCCAGGGATATGGATATGAAAGACAGCTCCTGCTTTTGTGGAGCTTTTGGTCTAATGTGGGATATGTTAGTAAATAGATAAATTCAGAGACATACAACTACACTCATGTATTCTTGTATCTCTGAAATGTTAGTGCAGTGTTGGTGCTAGTAAATTAAATGTCTGCTAATGTGGTTTGATAGGACACATGTGGGTGAAGTTATACATGGGGAATTCACATGGCAGTACTTGAGGCCATGAGAGAAACACTGTCAGTTCCACTTTATGGATTCAAAGTCCACATTTCATTTCACCAGCGCTAGGATAATGATTTGCCTGTTCCTTTGATCCTTGAAAGCCACTATGATTTCTTGTGGAAAAAATACTCTGATTCTTTCCTTTCTATCGAAGAATCATCAACATTTCTTGCATTAATTTCTTTCAGAAGACATCCACAAAACTCCATTTGAACACTTAAAAAGTGTACCTGATGAATTCCAGGATTAGAGTTCCTCCCTCAGTTAAGGAAGAAAAATATTAATACATTGGGATTATTTACTGCTGGGCTTTTTGAAATTAAATGTATATTTGCAAAATGTTTGCATTAAACATTAAAACAAGCAAGCAAAAATGAAACCAATAAAGCAAGACATTTTTAAAATTCCCTAACTTGTCTGCCTAGGAACATGGCCTTGTGCCAGACTGAGCCACTGTCAAACACACATACAATTCAGAGTGACTTACAGTCTAATTTCTTTAGGGCTTCCACCTGTGCTCAATTAAGGAACTGCAGAACTTGAAAGCTGCTTTTCTTGAATCATTTTCTTTGTTTCTTACTGGGCAGCCTACTCTTTTCCTGGCAAATGGAATGCCTAGGCCAGACCTGTTGTATATAATAGCACCAACTCTACAACTGCCCCCAGCACTCCCCATTGTACCAGTTTAACTCTTCATTTCCTGACAACAATGCTGGCTTAGCCTCTGGCCTTTCTTTTCCCTGCTTATTCCAATATGACAGACCTCCTGGGGCCACCAGATGGCTCCAACTTAAGTTTTGTTTTTAACATCAAACTTATCCCAACTCCCTGTGGTTCTGTCTCCTGAATTTTTTATTTTGCTCTCTTCCTGAGATAGCTCCTTAAACTTGAAACTAGTCATTGCTTTTCTGTTTATAAAAGCACCAGGATAGTCCAAATATAATATGTGTGTGTGTGTCTGTGTGTGTGTGTATCCTTCAAAGAGATATGTTGAAGTCTTAACACTTGGTATCCGGCACCATTATTTAGAAAGAGGGTCTTGGTGCATTTTAATTAAGATGAGGTTATACTCAATACGGGTGGGACCTAAGCCCATATGATTGGTGACCTTAGAAGAAGAGAAAACAGCAAAGTAGGGAGAAGAATGCCATGTTAGAACTAGAGACACACAGACACAGAGATGAAGATGGAAGCCTAGGTTGAAGTTATGCTGCTAGAAGTCATGGATCCACCGGGTCAAACAGAAGCTCCAAGAGGTAGGAATGATTGTTCCCCAGAAGTTTTAGAAGGAGCTTGGTCCCTGCCAACTCTTCAATGTTGGACTTCTATCTTTGAGAACTATAAGAAAATAAATTTCTGCTGTTTTAATCCCTCAGTTTTTGTAATTTATTACTTCATCCCTAGGAAACTAATTGTTATCGTCAGATCTGGAAAATCTCCCAAAGTCTCAGATAAGGGGATTTTATACTTGTGTTCAGAGGTGGGGAATTTTAGGAAGTGAATCTCTGATCTCATCAATGGATTAATTCATTGGTGGCTGAATGTGATAAGGTAGAGTAGAAGTAGTAAAATTTTAGGTAGAAAGGAGACAAGATGGGAAGGAAAGGAGTAAATCTAAAGTCCTAAGCTTGCCTTGCTTAGGACATGCCAAGAAGCAGCAAAACCCATATCTCTAAAAACACAATGGGCTAGCTTCACATCCAAAAGCCCTGAGAAATTCCTGAGGTAATTAATTTTGGAAAA
>PVJS01011704.1:0-45203 GCA_004027185.1 Glis glis | reverse complement strand
TCTCTCTCTCTCTCTCTCTCTCTCTCTCTCTCTCTCTACCTAGTGAGGCCCTCTGCAACTTCGTGAGACCTGGTTTCAAAATAAAGTATAAAAAAAATAGAGCCGGGGGTGTAGCGCGGAGGTAGAACGCCCCTGGGTTCAATCCCCGATACCACAAAAAAAAAAAAAAATCCATAGATTTATTGGAAGAAGACTAAAAATTGAATTGTGTGGATACGAACTTCAACTTCCAGCTAAGAAGAAGAAAGAAGAAAGATAAGGGATTTATTCTCCCAACTGATACAATTACAAAGCCAGTCTAAGTTGCTGAGGCTATCCTTCAACTTAACTATCCTCCTGTCTCCTCCTCCCAAGTATTGGGATTACTAGCATGTGCCACCTGGCCCTGTAATAGAGTTGAATTAAACTCAATCAAGCTGTTGCAACACAAGAAAAATAAGTCTATACATTAAACATTTCAGATGTTACCCATCTATAATGGTGAGAGTTAACTACAACATGGTGGGGGAGAGGATCATGTTTTAGGAATCCAAAGCATTATAACCATTGCTAACCTTTGATTCTGCAGTGGTCCAAAATATGTGTGCCTCAGAAAACTACACTTTGGAGTCTTACTTTTTCTTTCTTTTTTTTTTTTGTGGAACTGGGGATTGAACCCAGGGGCATTCTACCTCCGAGCTACACCCCGAACCCTATTTTTATTTTTTATTTTGAAACGGGGTCTCACTAATTTGTGGAAAGCCTCACTAATTAGCTGAGGCTGGCTGCAAACCTGGATCCTCCGGTTTCAGCCTCCCAAGTACTGGGATTACAAGCGTGCGCCACCACGCCCGACCAGAGTCTTACTTTTTCAAAGGTCTTACCTTTGTAATTGAGAATATTGAAAATGTTTTCAAAAATAAACATTATTATACAAGTTGAAGGCTTTTCAGGGGAAAATTATCAATAACTAGAAAGTTAATAAAAGAATAATATCAGAATTGTCCCTTAATTCTTTGCTGTGACAAATTGTTAGCCCAGTAGTGTTTAAATGAGTGAAATATGCCTGGGATTTGGCAATGTCCGACTATAAAATACTCAAATATCTATTCCCTGAGATTATTTCAAATTAGTCTATTAAATGTGCAATTGGTGAAATTTCCACCTCCCCCAGTTACACCATGTCAAGTTACAGTGAGTTTGTCTTATCTGATCAGCTAGAGAGTCCTAGAACCCTGTTCTTTGAATGATTTGTAATAAAATCTATTTTTGCTCTTAGGAACAATTTGTGGTATATTGCACAGTAAGGGGGATAGAAGAAAATTCTAATATGAGATGGTATGATTACCATTTAAGATTACTTGAAATGTATCTGCAAGGATCGTAACCTGTAACCTATAAGGTTAATTAATGGCCCATGTTAATTAATTGAAAGACACTGATGCTCTTTCGGGGTATCTGTAATAACATATTTGGAAGATAAACATCATATTGAACTCAAAAAGTTGAATTAAATCTGGATACACAAGCAGAGTTTGTAAATCAACCTATTTTGGATCAAATGAAATGGTGTAATCACATGTTATTATAAGACAGAGATCATAGAGTTGAAAAGTATACAACTCTGAGACAAATATATTAAATTGATAGCAATTTTAAATTAAATACCGAGATGAAAGTAACCCATTATACTTGGCCATCTTAGGCACAGTTCAGATAAGATGACATTATGTTAATAGACTCAGTGCCCTCTTTAAATCTCTTTTTGGGAAAGGCTTATACAAAGAAATGCAGGTCATTAAGAAGAATAGAAAAAATAAAAATTAGAGAAAGCATTGCATCCAACCTTTCTAAATAATAGGTAGAATTAAGTGGCAGATATCTCAAAGATTATTAAACAGGAAGAGAATAGAGCATATATCATTTTGCAAAATATTAATATCCTTCTTTTAAGAAATTATGGTGATACGGTTCAGTGTGATGGTGCACATCTGTAATACCAGTACTTGGGAAACTGAGACAGGAGGATCAGAAGTTCGAGAAAAGCCTCAGCAACTTAGTGAGGCTCTCAGCAATTTAGAACGACCTTCTTTGGAAAAAAAATAAAATAGGGCTGGGGGTGTAGCTTGGAGGTTTAATCCCTGGGTTTAATCCTCAGCACTGCAAAAAAAAAAGATATTATGGTGTGACTTTAAAATATTTATGGAAAAGGATAAATGAAGTCCATGTCAATACTCCAAACAAAAGCAACTGAAGTTATATTCAGAAGGGAGAGTCTATTTACTTGAACTGAGCAGGGACCAATTCGAATGCATGGAACAAAACAGCCTTTCTCAGTTTGCATTCCTAAGACAAGAGAATTTTGAAACAAAAACATCAACCAGTGCTGCACATTGGTCCTTGTTAATATAGTTCTGGGTATTCGAATTTTAAATATTGCGTGCAGTACAATGTCAAGATAAATCTTTTTGTGCAATTAAAAACATAGCTTGACACTGTGAACCTTTCCTGCATATCTTATGAAATAATAAATTAAATATCCAAAAGTGGCAATGAAAGCAGTCCAACACTGAACTTTGACCAATTAAGCCCTTGGATATGTCCATTCAAGGAAGTGGATTTTAGAAGAGAAACAGAGAATCTTTTGTAAGACCAGAACTCCTCGGCTTACACTCTAAGCTGGAGAACACTCGATGTCAATATAGGATTGTATTCAAAATCTTCCGTAATTCTTTTAACTTTGAATTCAGATTGGTAGGCTCACAGTTAACGTCTAAGATTTATTTCCCAATGAGCTCAGATCAACAATTGGATGCACCCTCTTTTTCATATGACAATGATCTTTCTTCATGGTGCTCTGACAGTATTGATCCTGAACAGTCTCTCCAGTTTGTGTCATAGAACCAATATGATCAATCATCTGTCCTCTGGATAAACACAACACGTAAGCCAATTGAGAATTCATGTTTTATATACAAAAAGTTTCATCCAAGTACACTACATAAAAATGCATGTCTTACTTTGTAAATGTGATTTCTTTTGTTCTTCCACATTGTGTGGCATCGATATGATGCGATAACCAACCTCTCCTTTGGAAAAAATAGTCTTGCCACAGATCATTTCTACTGATTTACAAGTTTCTCAGCAACTATATTTCTTGTTTTTATTTTGTTGGAAAGGTGTGCCACTTTGAATTGTGCCTTTGTAATTTTGTACAGTTTTCTACTTTTTGATGTTAAATTAATTCCACAAAAAAAGATCTTATTTAAATTATGTTAAAACATTGTTGATTTGTATACTTTAATGGAAACTAGAGTTCTGTGAAATTCCAGGCAAATCAAAATACAATTTGGTGGCATTAGGTATTGAACCCAGAGACATTCTACCTGTGACCTATATCCCCAGCCCTGTTTTTGAACTTTTTTTGCTTTGAAACAGGTTCTCTCTAGGTTGCTGAGAGTCTCGCTAAGTTGCTGAGGTTGGTCGTGAACCTGCGTTCCTCCTGTCTCAGCCTCCCAACTACTGGGATTATAGGTGTTCACAACCACACCCTGCCTGCTTATTCTTTTTTTTTAAAGGTGCTTGTGTGAATTCATACCTCCACAGAATCAACTGTCCAAGAACATACAGACTCACTTTCTGTAGTGGCACTAGGCCTTAATTGTTTTCATTAATAGTATTATTTTATTTGTAGTAATTATGTTACTAAACATACTATATTCAATAATCCATTTTCCACTAATCCAATGAATGACTTAGGGATTTAATATAATGCAGCAGTAATAATGAAAAATGCAAATATAAAATTGACAATGACAGTATAAAATATGTAAAATGTCATTTACAAACTAACCTCTGTCTTGAATATCAGCCAAGACAAACAGAACGAGGGCCAAAAAGCACAAAGTAATTATTATAGCTGTGATGGAGTTGATTTTAAGCTATAAAGTGACTGTGAATTTTTGCTCCAAACTTTTCTCCATTCCAAAGTCACAAATCTGCCCAAGGACCAATAGGTTTTGAGAAACCATATCTTAGACACCTGCTGAGTGGATGTGAAAATTATTTTCCACAAGATTAACCTTATAATTATTTTGGAAATTTATATTAGAAAAAGATGCTGATCTTCCACCTGCACACCAAGTTGTGTTGATCCTATATTCCCAAAAGATTTTCCACTTTTCACATGAATGAATGTTTTGACACCTCCTCTGTGTTTAAATTCTTTTCTTGCTCAGTTATTAGTCAAATTAAATCGAGTCTTCTACCACATTTTCCTGAAGATTGGGCCAAACAAGAATACCATGGAAATAAAATCAGGAAACATTATGGACATTCATATATATATATATATATATATATATATATGATTCATACACTTATACATCTATTAACATATAAACCTATAACTAACTGTGCAATTGTGTATGATTATTATTTTTTTGTCCCCAGCTGGCCTTCCTAGATTCTTTGCCTGTTCTTTGTTTTTGTATTTTAAGGCCATTTTCACATAGATGGAGGTTAGCAATTTTTACAATATAAACAGCTAATAAGGTAACCAATCAGATTCTATTTTGAAAACCTAGGTCCCACTAATATCCAATATGAACAGAACCTCTTGATTTCAAGTGGACTCAAGGGGGGGGACAGAGGATTAAACTTAAACAAAAAATAGTGGGAGTCATGAGGCAAATGTAGCCTGCAGAATAAATCTCATCTTGTGCCTGTGAGAAATAAAATCATCGTGCAATTTTCAGCTTACACATGCTTATTTATTAGCAGTGCTGAAGATGGAAGTGTACTTGCTAGAAGGAATATCGAATGAGGTTACTTTTATGCCACCTTCACTAAATTCCTGGTTTAGTGAAGCTGGAATACAATGGGAAATTAAATTCAATGGCAATAATTTTCACATAACAGGAGGACAAACCACTATTTCTAGATGATTGTGAGGGATGATAATCCATTGCACAATTAGTAAATACTGCTGAGGGGAAAGGAAGTGAGAATTCACTTTAAAACTTGGTGCTTTTTAGTTTTATTGTTTACATTTTGAATGTTAGTTAAGTATTTGGAATCATTTTTCTTTGGGTAATTGGGTAATATTGAAGCTCAGGACTGATTTAGTATATCACTGCTATTAATAGTGATACTTATATCATTATTTTGATTACTGCAATCCAAGGGATTCTTTTTTGCTGCTTTCAAATATAAGCATTGAGTGTAATATTTTCCAGTTTCTTTTTTTTGTCAAGGAATAACTAGAAAATTTCAATAAAATTCTAAACCAAAATACTTAGCATATGTGTAGCATATGTGGAAAAAAGGAAGCAACTTTCAGAAGTTATACTGCAATCCCCCACCCTGCCCCATAGTATAGCAAAACTCACCTAGTTAGAGCATATTTGAGTTTCATGATATTTAAAACTTATAGGGTTTCAGATTCATTAGTATTATTAAAAAACTAAGTCAGGGCAGGGGATGTGGCTCAGTGTTGGAGTGCTTGACTAGTATGGATAAGGCCCTGGGTTCAATCCCCAGTACTACAAAAAAAATTCAAAACAAACAAATAAGTAAAAAAAAAACATATATCCATTCTTTATTTCATTAGAAAACTTCTCCCCTTACAATACTTATTATTTTGCCCTTTAAAAATAATTTTATCGATATATAATTGTATATATTTTGAAGTACAGTGTGATAATGCAATACATGTATACAATGCAATACTTATGTAAAATAGTTTTATTTATTTATTTTTTGCAGTACTGGGGATTGAACCCAGGTGCATTCTACCTCTGAGCTACACCCCCAGCCCTATTTTTTATTCTTTATTTTTTGAAACAGGGTCTCAACTAAGTTGCGGAGGGCCTCACTAAGTAGCTGAGGCTGACTGTGAACCCGGTTCCTCCTGTCTCAGCCTCCCAAGTACTGGGATTACCAATGTGCGCCACCACACCTGGCTATGTAAATAGTTTTAAATGGAAGACCCAACAAAAACTCTCCCCAACTAATAACTGACCACAACAACCAATGACCCAGGCCCATCACTTTCTACCTAATCCCCTCTAGCATAATCTTTACAATTCTCATTCCAAAGTTTGCATACTGTTGTGCAGCATAAACCAATTGCTTGTAATTTAGGTAATAAAAACAATGATATGATTTCCTGCACAAATTTAAATTTTGTTCATTTAAAGAATTATTCTAACTCTAGGATAACATCCTTCTTAACTGGGGTTTTAAGAAGTTCTTCCCTTTATGAAATGAATAAAATTTGTCATTTGACAATGTCCCTCCTTGAAAAAAAACTGGCAGTGCTATGCAGCTCTACTCCCTTCGAAATTATTAATAGAATAAAGGAAAAGACTGGAGAAAATTTACCCCAAAGACGTCACAATATGCTGTCTACTCTTCTCCATAGCTGAAGTTTGACTTCTTTGAAGGCAGTGATTCTCCTGCGAAAACAGCTTATGGCCCCACATTGTAGAGAAGTTATGTGAATTAATTTAATATATGCAATAGGCTTAACACACCCAATAATAAAAAGGGAAAATATAAATAGACATTGTTTTCTTTGTATTCTTGGGCAAGCCAAATAAAACTTAAAAGTAAGTTTTTTGAAGAACTTTTTCTACCCAGCTACAAGCTGTACAGCAGGTACATTTTATTTTATTTAGAATTTGATTGGTGCGATAAAATTATATATATTATAGTGAGGTTCAAAGTAATACATTCATATAAGTGCATGACATCTCTTGATGTGGTTCCCTTCAAAACCCATCCTGCTAACACCCTCCTCCCTCTCTCTACATGCTAGGAAGGTTGTTGGTTGTTAGTGATAATTTGATATATGGACATAATACTATTTGGTCTGTTTCCTTCTTCAAGCCTCCCTTTTCCCCTCTCCTCCTTCCACCCCGATCCTCTTCCACTATTCTACTGACTTCATTTCTTATGATCTTGAAGTCCCTTTTCTTTCCTATTTTCTCTGTAGTTTCCACATATGCAAGAAAACATATGACCTTTGACTTCTGAGTTTGGCTAATCTCACTTAGCATTATGTTCTCTTGTTCCGTCCATTTCTCTGCAAATGACATAATTTTGTTCTTTTTTATGGCAAAGTAAAACTTCATGGGGCATATATACCACATTTTCTTTATCCTTTATCTGTTCGTGGACACTTAGTTTGTCCCATAATTTATCTATTGTGAATTGTGCAGCTATAAACATGGGCATGCATCTATCACTATAGGATTCTAACTTTAATTCTTTTGGAAAGATACCGAGGAGTGGTGTAGCTGGGTCATATGGTGGTTCTATTCCTAGTCTTTTGAGGAACCTCCATACAGAAGGTGCATTTTAGAGTGTGCATAGAGAAGTCATTAATTGAAAGTACTAACTACATGCTAAATTATTTTACAAAACATAGTTGCTTTTTTAGATTTCCTGTTCAAAACAATGTATTTCAACTGTATGCTAGATGCAAGTCAAAAGCAAGTCTTCTTATTGATAGAGTGGAAAAGGATAATACAAGGCATTTGCTCTTCCCTCAAGAAGTTTTCCATGTAACTGAGTACAGCTAACATGTTAAACTAACTTCAGATTGTTTGACCTGGCAGGAAAATGTATGAGCATACAGATTTATTGGTCATAAGGTTTAGGAAAAGCCTGGCGTGGTGGCGCACGCTTGTAATCCCAGTACTTTGGGAGGCAGAGACCGGAGGATCCGGGTTCGCGGCCAGCCTCAGCTCTCTCTCCTCTCTCTCTCTGTCTCTCTCTCTCTCTCTGTCTCTCTCTGTCTCTCTCTCTCTCTGTCTGTCTGTCTGTCTCTCTCTCTCTCTCTATTTAGTGAGGCCCTCCGCAACTTCGTGAGACCCGGTTTCAAAATAAAGTATAAAAAAATAGGGCCGAGGGTGTAGCGCGGAGGTAGAACGCCCCTGGGTTCAATCCCCGGAAACCGCCCCCCCCCCAAAATAAGGTTTAGGAAAGGGGATCATTTATACTTTGAACACATTATTCTATCTTTTCTCACTCTAAAGTTTTTTTTTTAATCTAGCACTCTTAGAGGTTACTCATTAGAGTTTTGATAAAGCAATTTATAATCCAAGCAATAGGTATAATTATAATTTTCTTTAAACTAAAAGATAGGATGTCCTCTCTTCCATAGGGATTCATAGAACACCCCCCAAAGTTGATGAATCAAAAGTTCATACTTTTAAACATGTGATCATTGGTATAGACATGTGAATTTGTGTTTGGAAACACTTTGGTGTTGTGTATAGCTGTTCTAGGGTTTTTTTTTCTGCTAAATGTAGGCAATTAATTCTTATCAATAGAATTGTCTTGACAGAAAGATAAGAAAAGTTCTCAGTACACTTACTATGCATTCATCTTTTGCACCATATATGCAATGTTATTGCATGGTGACTTTCAGAGAAATAAAGCATTTTCATGCACTAATAAGTTTAAAGTACTTCATCCAGAATTGAAATATACAGTCATAATCAAAAAACCCAGTTTTCTGCTCTGAAAGATTGGTCTGTCTGTGTACTTCTGAATTATTCTTTTCACAAGTTTGTTCCTGTTCCTCAGGTTGATGGAGCTGTCTTCTACCTTATCTGATCTTTTTATATTATTATGCCATAATACCACAAAGTCACAGAATACAATGTTGTCAATGCAAAAATTGCACCAGCCAGTTAATCAGGCAAGAAAGACTATCCGAGGCTATTTACAGTTGGGGAGGGTAGTGAGAACTCAGTCCAAGCTCAACACCCCTGAATACAATTTACATGATACATCAAATGCAGTTCTTCTTTAATACATTTTATAGTATGAATTCCACACTTATTTCGGATTAATTTAGTTCTTCGCTGAGGCTGAAATAAGAAAATCCCATATAAAAGTCAATGAGCTCAAGACAGCAAGAGGATCATGGGTTGTGTGAATAATACTGTATTACGTGTTGCTAAGGGAGTAAGCAACCTTATAAAATGCTACAGGACTTATTTGCCCTCCAAATTGTCTTTTTAAAATTTTCTCCACATATTGTAGAGACTCAAAAGAGCTGGATTTCTTTTCTTGAAGAATACAACTTATATTTTAGTTCAACTTTACATTTTCCAAAGTGCACTAAATTTAATGAATCTAAGTTAACATTTCTCAAATGAATGCAGGCAATTGTCAACACATTTTTCTGGGCTGTTCAGAGGTTGTGGCACATACTATAGAATCACAACCCTGTGGCTATACAAACACATTACTCAAAATGTGCTTCTGTGCCTTTCAAATGGTGTGCAATTAAAAAAAATCATTTTATTTTAGTTTACTTTTAAGTATAAAGTTTGAAACTAGCAAAGAAAATTTTGAAATTGAAGGTTCAAGATTAAAGATACCTGCAGAAATACTCAAAGAAATATATTAATAAATCTTAAATAGCTTTATTATATGAACCCTTGAATTATATACTATTGCTCTACATGAAAGTAGTAAGTATAATATGCCAAACGGTATGCACTTTATATATAGAAGTCTTTAAAAGTGAGCCATTACCACAGCTTTAAAACAAACTTAAAAAATAGAGGAATTTCTTTCATATTAAAGTTAGGAAGCATCCAGGGAAACATGTATTCATGTAAGATCTTTTCAATGGGATGTAAAAGTTCATCCGCAAAGACATCAAAACTCCCTAATAAAATCAAGTGGATTTCATGGATTCCATTAGATTGACCCTCTACCCTTGGACTAAAAAATACAAAATTGTAAGGAATCTTTCAACAGATACTGTCTACATAGAGCCCTTTACACTCATGAGAAGAGTTTCAGTAAACAAGGGTGTTTTTTTTTTCCTAAACTATAGGTAAATTTAACAAACTGCACAGGAAAATAATCTCTAGCTTTGCAAAAATATTTCATACTTCCTATTTTAACTTCATAACACTCAAGGGAAAATGTATCTACAATATCAGTAAGTACATTTTATCACTGAGATCGAAACAAGAAGTGAATTTTCCAAGGATGATCTTTAAGTCTTCAGTGACTTATAAAGACAACAGAAGCTACATGTCTCAGGACTGACTCTTGGAATGTAACTTCAGTGTGATGGCAAAATACAGACAGACACACACACACACACACACACACACACACACATACACACACAGATACATACTCTTATAGATGCATTCAGATAAATGTACATGAGGAGATAAATATTTGACATCTTCCTTTTTTTGCTTTTGGTAGTAATTATGGTGGTGTTAAATACATTGAGAAACTTTCTAAATCCAAGTGACTTGTGTTAATTAGTATGTGAAACAGTACATTGACTTTCAATATCTGCAGGCTAGAAAAATAAAGCTGATCCTCAATATTTAATATTTGAAATATTTCAGGTTCTAATTTAATTCTTTGTTCAGGGGTTATTTCCTATATTTCATGTATTTTTCCCAGAGAAGTAATTTCTGTAGTTAAGAAAATGTTTTCCCTAGCTGGGCATGGTGGCCTATGTCTGTAATCCTAGTACTTGGGAGGATGAGACAGGAGGATTGTAGATTTGAGACCAGCCTCAGCAACTTGCTGAGGCTCTCCACAACGTAGACGCCGTTTCAAAATAAAGAATAAAATAGGGCTGGCAGTGTAGCTCAGAGGGAGAATGCTCTTGGGTTCAATCTGTAATATGAAAAGAAAAAGAAAATATTTTGCCTTAAAAACAATATCTTCAGCTCACTTACGTGCAAATGGTTTGAAGTTTACAAATATTTTTATTCCCATATATAAACTGACTTATTTAATTAATTCATATTTACTCTATAGTACAAAAAATAAATGAAGGAATAAGAACTGAGTTGAGAAGTTTAAAACAATGCCTTCTTAATCCCTTTGCCATCATCTCTAGCCTTGGCAGGAAAATGAATACAAAAAGCAGAAATGGGCAGACATTGTTCAAAGTTTTCTTTGTCCTTGAAGAAAATATAGTTTTAATTTTTATATAACTCACAAATCCTTACAGTGACCTTGAATGTAAAATGCAATGTAATATCACACAAAGTAACTTTTCTCTGTGGGTATTGACTGTAAAGCAAGGCAAAATTCTTTGAGAAGCAAAAGAAAGCTTTGAACAGCATCTTTTAAAGTAAAAAGAACTCCGTCACTAATACTTCCCATCCAACATATCTCCAAAGAGAGTAGACAATCGGTGTTTTTAATGCTCTGTTGTGTTTTAATGGAAATTGATTTCTCCTGGGTGGCTCTCAGCTCTCTTTTGAAGCTTCTAGGCAGTTCTTAGCCATCCATTCTTTGTCTCAGTGTTTTGCGTCTGAATAGGTGGACTTGGATGACTTTAGACTGTTGCTCTATCACAAAACTTACTTTATTAAGATAATTATTATGACCCGGGAGTGCTGGTACATATCTGTCATCCCAGTACTTGGGAGACTGGGACAGGAGGAATGCAGGTTCGAGATCAGCCTTAGCAACTTAGCAAGACCCTCAGCAACTTAGCAAAACCTCTTTCAAAATTTAAATAAATAAATAAATAGTCTGGAGGCATAGCTCAGAGGTAGAACACCCCTGGGATCAACCTAATTATAATAAATAAATAAACAAACAAATAAATAAATTTGGTTGTTACACAATGTTGTCACTTCTTTCAAAAAGGTATGGATATTTAGTATGCCAGAGTCAATGAAATTCCTAAGAGAATACATTTCCTTAGAAGTCTTATCTGAATTTTTATATATTTGAGAAAGAATTTTCATTCAAATAGAACTGCTATTTAAGATTTTCTTAGATTCTGTAAATATAAATGGTTTACAAATCTCCAGCTATATAAAAACAAATATTTAATCATAAAAACCATACCATTGCATAAATATATATCAAAACATAATATTAAAACTGAAGCAGTAGAATAACAATGAGTAGCATTTTAGGCTTTAACAATCCTTAAACAATGGTACAATCCTTAAACCCATAACAGTTAAAGGGACATATTCGAAATATGAGATCCCATTTTGAAGGGGCTTTTACCAGACAGTGGTGGTGTAGAAAGTTATTGGACTATACTCTTTTTGGATCTTTCTGTCTCTCTGTCTCATATAAATACATACTGTAAATAAGACTGCATTTTTACCTTCAAAGTTGGCCAAATTAGCACTGTATTAATAACTGGTTTCTTTATCATTAACTGGAACTGAAATTCTTGTGAACTTACAACTTACAGAAATATTTTACTCTCGTCCCAGGTTTGGAAAGTCTTCCCTGGGCCCTATGTTCTGTTCTGGCTACTTCCTCGTCTCTCCATCATCCTGTGCAACACGAATACTGTCAACATCTAAGGCCAGAAACCACCAGGAATAGGCCTGTAGTGTAAAGCCGGGTTTAATAGCTTCTTGCAGCAAAGGGGAACCTAAAAAGGAGAGTTCTTAGGCATCTTGGTAAGAAGATGTTAGAAAAGACTTCTTAGAACTTATGTTAAATGACTTAGGGAAAGGTTTAAGAGAAGAGTTTTGATTTGAATTGGATGCTGCCAGGAAGTGAGGATAATTCGCTCATTCAATATCTTAACAAATATTTTCTATAAGGCAGGGGGAAGGGAAGATAAAAGCCATTGAGTACATTATACACATTCATCATTTAAATAAGTGTTATGAGATAATGTAAGTGCTCTCAATGAAAAATGTGTAAATATATTAATAGCATCAAGGACATATAAAATTGTAATTATATCTTATCGTTTGCAAGTCCTTTAAGCAGACAATACAAGCCCCTCTTTCATTTATTTTGTTATAAGCATACGTCATCACTTTGAACTTTTGCTTAAATATAATTTAAATTTCTTTAAAATGTTTTATAAAAATGCTTTCATAAATGACTATACTAGTTAGGAAAATTTGGCAGCAAACAATTGTACCCTTACTTATCAATGGCTTAAACCATTAGGATTATTTCCTTTATGAATCTATGAGGAATTAACAGACCACTTAAAAATGCTTCTCACTGTGTGTTATAGTCTACATAGTGCCACAGCTAATGGTTTCTAAAGAAAATTTCTTGCTTTAAATTGATACACAGATTATTTCACTAAGTGAATCTATGCCAAACCAGTAGGATACTTTATGACATTCATATCGAAGAAAAAAGCAATAATATTTGTTATAATCATTATAGAGTTCTATTTTAAAAACTAATTTATTTATAGGAAAATTAGCTACTGTCAATTCATATTCAATTATTGAAAATGTATACCTTATAAACCAACTCTTAGATTTTTGCAACAAGAAAATCTGTTGTCGTATGGAACAAAGGACCAGTGCTGAGCAGCTCCTTTGGTGATCACCATAGAAACTGCTTCCAAGTTGGCGTTGTAAGCATTGGCTTTGCCTGTGCATGTTTCTTGCTAGATTTTATTTAATTACATATTTTGATTTATCTTGGGGACTAAGATAATACTGATGCTAATATTCTATTTCCACTGTAATTAAAGATTCCACTTGTTATTCATTAAATACAAAAACAGGGATTTCTTCTTAGCAGAGGCTAAGTTGGCCTTCCGGTTGTAATTTCATAAAAGTATTTTTTTTAAATTGTCTTCTGTCTATGGAAATAGTTACCTTGGGTTTATTTGTCTTTTTAGGTTTTTTTTTTTTTCATCTGGAGCATTCCTTGGCTTTTCATTTTATTTCTGGGTCTTGATATTTTTGAGACAATACGGGCTCCCGATTCTGTACAGTATTCCTCAGTTTGGGTTTGCAGAATGCATCCTCCTGATAGAAGCAGGCTCTAGGATTCCACCAGGAATAGCACAAAAGTGTTGTTGTAGCCGGGCATGGTGGCGCACGCTTGTAATCCCAGTACTTGGGAGGCGGAGACCGGAGGATCCGGGTTCGTGGCCAGCCTCAGGTACTTAGTGAGGCCCTCAGCAACTTCGTGAGACCCGGTTTCAAAATAAAGGATAAAAAATAGGGTTGGGGGTGTAGCTCGGAGGTAAAACGCCCCTGGGTTCCATCCCTGGTACTGCAAAAAAAAAAAAAAAGTGTTGTTGTGTCCTTCTCAGTACATCTTATCAGGGGCATTTCATAAAGGTTTTTCCTAATCTTAGTGATCAGCCACTTAATTGGTTAAGGCAGTATCTGTCAGATTTCTCCACTATAAAATTATTGTTTTCTCTCTACAATTAATAAATATCATGTGGGAAGGAAATTGAATGTCTGTAAATAATCTATTCATCACCAAAGATACACATGTTTTTCTCTAAATACCCTTTGAGGATTTCTTAGCTTCACAGTCCCCTCAGTATTTATTGGTTGGTATGCTCCCATAAGGAAGTATATTCATTGATCCATAATTTAAATTTTTATTAATTTACACCAGGATGGACTTATGAATTTTTACTTAGCAGCTTATATTTCGCACCATATGTACTTATCTTGATAGCCAATTTGCAAAATCCAACTCTAAGTGCTTCAAAGTTCCTGACAAGTATAATATTTTCTTTATCCAATGTGGTGTCCAGTTAGATCCCTGGATCATTTAGTAGTAACATATAAATAATTTTATTGGTTCTTCTCCATGATAGAAAATCTGACAGAGACACCTGCAACACATTTCTATGGTAACTACTGCTGAAGGGGACTCTCCGAAATATAAAGCTTCCACTACAGAACATGAGAATACAGTGTACAGTATAAAACCTGCAGGAATATGTTTTCTTAACACAATGTCACTACTTAATAAGAATTACTTTGATTTAGGTAATCCAGGAATCACATTGTAGCAGGTATGAAGTAATAATATCTACCTAACTCACTTGTGCATGACCGGCACCTACCCAATAATAAATGTTTAATAAGGACGTCTTGTCTTTTATACTTTTAGTGGTGCATTATAGTCTTACATCATAATGTAGTTCACAGTGAAAGTGACATACATACATAAGGACTTCTAAAATGAATGAATGAATTATTGGATTTTGGGTAGCTGAACTGAAGAGGGAACATGGATTATCACTAACATGAATAATAGTTTTCCACAAATACTCTACTTTCTTTTTTTTGGGGGGTACTGGGGATTGAACGCAGGGGTGTTCTACCTCCGTGCTACACCCCCGGCCCTATTTTTTATACTTTATTTTGAAACCGGGTCTCACGAAATTGCGGAGGGCCTCACTAGGTAGAGAGAGAGAGAGAGAGAGAGAGAGACAGGGAGAGAGAGAGAGAAAGAGAAGAGATCAAGAGAGAGAGAGAGAGAGACAGACAGACAGACAGACACAGACAGGTAGAGAAAGAGAGAGAGAGAGAGAGAGAGAGAGAGAGCTGAGGCTGGCCGCGAACCCGGATCCTTCGGTCTCCACCTCCCAAGGTACGGGGATTACAAGCATGCGCCACCAAGCCCGGCACAAATACTCTACTTTCAAACAACATTTGCACAATCTCTCATTAGCAGTTGGAATGGATTCAAGAACTAGAGACATCTTTTTCTATTCGTGTATGTATTAATAATCTACAAGAGGATTTCATTCCCAACCCCATGGTATGTGACAAGTATCATAAAAAAACTCTTACCCATTTCTGGTAGGTTCATTTGTTTTTAGGGTAGTGTGTTCAATAGTGAATATTAATCTTTAAATCAGACCTTCTAAGTCTAGCTCCCATCCCTTACACTTCTGTCTTCTATTCTTATAGCTTACAATTGGATAAATTACCTTCTAGAAATTTTTTGCAACTCTTTTTCACACACACACACACACACACACACACACACACACACACACACATATATACCTCAATATGGTATTATGAAGGAAAACTAATGCTTGAAACTTAACAAAGATTTGCTTATAAACATGACTGAATTTTACGGTAGATTTTAATGCTTTTATGCATGTACACATTGTGTAATGATTAAATCAGGATAAGAAGCATATCTATCACCTCAAATATTTATCATTACTTCGTGGTGGAACACTTAAAATCCTTTCTTCTAGCTCTGTGAAGTATGTAATACATTGTGCCCCATTAATGTGCACAATTGTTTTGCATCAGTTAACAATGAAATGAAACATTTTTAAAAAGCTGCACATAAACTCACTTCACATAGATTCTCATGTAGAGGATATTTTCTCCTCTGACCACATATTAGCCTGGAAAAAAAAAGTTTTAATGACTTGTACTTACCTATCTATGTGATGGCCAATTCATATACATTTAACAGGTGAAATTCAAGATCCTTTGAGGGTGAAATGATGATAATAATACACATCCTCAGAAGATATATGTGCGATAATGCTGAACTATACATCATCGAAACATGTTTCTTAAATTTTACTTACGGAGTATATATGAGATTTAAGCCTTCCATGATATAATTGTATGCATAATACAGATAATAATACATAATGCATTTTAAGAATAAAAGCAATCTAATTTAAAATTTTTGTATATTTTTTCACTAACTATCATTTTGAAGGTGAGATATTAGTTTGTTTTCAAACTAAGAAAAATAGAATGTGAAGTCTTACATAAGCAAGACCTTTCCTTGATCTCTTCAACATGCTAATAGTAATGGGTACACTTCTATCACTAGAAGGCCTTTTAAAATTTATTTCTCAGATGGATGTGGTGGTACATTCCTGTAATCCCAGTACTTGGGAGGCTGAGACAGGAGGATCACAGGTTTGAGGTCAGCCTCAGCAATGTAGCGAGACCCTCAGCAACCTAGCAAGACCCTGTTTCAGAGCAAAAATTAAAAAGAGTTGGGGTTGTAGCTCAGAGGTAGAACACCCTGGGTTCAATCCCTAGTACCACACACACACACACACACACACACACTCACACACACACAAATTCCTTACAATGAAGGGGAAAAATACCTTAAGTAAAAAGGAACCTGCACCTGTCATGAAACCCTGGTCACATTGACATCTTTAAGAGCAAGTCCTAGTGACACCATGATCACTTCTGACCTCTTTTGATGCTCAAAAGGAAAATGTAAACGACACAGTATTCCTTCCCTTGAACTAGAACCGAGAGAATCCCTTTTACTACCAAGCTGTAAAATGGCAAAGCACAGTTCAGCTATCTTTATGAAATTTATAAACCATGATATCTAAGATCTCCCCTAAGTGATTTATGAATTAATGACTGATAGATCACCAGAGTTGAAGGACTGACTCAATCCTCAACTGAATTTAATTTCTGGATAGAGAACAAATCAACAAAATTAATTTGAGGGGTGCAGGAGGTGAGGCAAGAGTACTTGGAAAAGAAAAAAAAAGACACAATCATGATTTATGCCCTTATGCCCGAATTTAGTATCCTTTCTGTCCAATCTAAATAAACTAACTTCTAATAGAGAACACAATAACAGGGCTTCATTTTCATCTTCAATGTCCAGAGATGAAATCATCCAAATCATGCTAGCAAGAAAAGACAGAACACAGAGACTGCTTTAATTCAGGTTGCTTGTGCACCCTGTCTACTTTTCATAGGCATGCCATCAATTTTTTACAAATGTACAGGACCTATTTTTAGAATGAAAGTTTCATGCATTTATAGCAATGTTTGTTAAATGGATCATGAAGCTTAAGTCAAACTCTGTAGTACAGAGTAGTGCGTATTAGAGTTTGCTGTGAAGTTAAGGATATGGGAGACCGAAGGCCAAGTTAAGTCATCACTTAAAGATGGGCGTCAGGTAAGGCACTGAAACAAGGCCAAAGGCATGCCAACTGACATGTTCACCCTGTTCTTTATGATTTTGTAGATGACATCTGTTGCTAATCTCTCAATATGAAATCCTAGACCATTTCCACCAACCTATCCTACAGTCCAACAAGTCTCTCTTGCACGGTGTCTAATGTTGTATGTACTCTTTCCATTATATTTTTATCTTCAAAAATTCAATATTTTTCTTCTAAATATGCAGTTTGATTTTTCTGCTTGTATGTCACACTATTGAGGATCTACTATTGTGTATGTTTTCTCTATTTTTATTTCTTTAGACATTTTATTGATGGCTTTTTAATGTTTCTGATAACTAAAATATGGAAGTTGTTGGAGATTTCTGCAAATTTTCTCTTGCATCGTGGTTTTTCTTGTGTGTTTGGTGATCTTGGTTTATTAATTCACACTTGATTAATCATAACCCGAAGCTTTCCTGAAATGATGGAAGCATCCTCATGAGTTTTGTCTTAATGCAGGTACATTGGCCCCTTCCGCAGGTTCAGCCATGGGTTGGTAGCTGCTCCTGGGGCAATTCTAGAAGCCCTGTGTGTTCATAGCTCAGCTTCGTAGGATCCGGGTTTTTCTTCTTCCTATTTTAGTATCTGCGGTTTAATTTTTGGGGGGCAACAATAAATGGCTTGATGGAAATTTTTTTTTTTTTTTGCGGTACCGGGGATTGAACCCAGGGGCATTCTACCTCCGTGCTACACCTCCGACCCTATTTTTTTATACTTTATTTTGAAACCGGGTCTCACGAAGTTGCGGAGGGCCTCACTAAGTAGAGAGAGAGAGAGAGAGAGAGAGAGAGAGCTGAGGCTAGCCGCGAACCCAGATCCTCTGGTCTCTGCCTTCCAAAGTACTGGGATTACAAGCGTGCGCCGCCACGCCCTGCTGGAAATTTTTAATTAATTTATTTTTAAATATTCTATTGGTGCATGGTAATTATACATCTTCGTGAGACTCATATTTAGACTAAGTTTATGTAGCTGCAGATGGTGTAACTCTCAGAACATCTGGCGTGACACATGGATAGGATAGTGTCCGTTCTTAGGACAATTTACCACTTCAAATAGGTACTAGTCAACAGAGCAGTCAGATGCCAGTTTATTGACCATATGCATATTTCTATCATCACATTACCTTGAAATTCGGAATTTAATGTTATTTTCCCAGTTACCATTTTTAAAATGAAGAGTGCATTTAAAAATCTTTTTTGAAAGGAAGCTAAAGCCTCATTATACTGGAGACTGTAACTTGGTAATACATTTCATCTCCCTTCTTATTTGCCCAAACCAGAACACCATTTCATGAAGGTTTATGAAAATAGAAATGATAATGGGAAAAATGTATTAAGAGTTTGTTTTCGCCGGGCATGGTGGCGCACGCTTGTAATCCCAGTACTTTGGGAGGCAGAGACAGGAGGATCCGGGTTCGCGGCCAGCCTCAGCTCTCTCTCTCCCTGTCTGTCTGTCTGTCTGTCTGTCTGTCTCTCTCCTTAGTGAGGCCCTCCGCAACTTCGTGAGACCCGGTTTCAAAATAAAGTACAAAAATAGGGCCAGGGGTGTAGCGCGGAGGTAGAATGCCCCTGGGTTCAGTCCCTGGTACCTCAAAAAAAAAAAAAAAAAGAATTAGTTTTCTTCTTTGCCGGGCACAGAGGTGCTCCCCCACATTCCCAGTACTTGAGATGCTGAGATAGGAGGATCACAGGTTCCAGGCCAGTGTGTGGTAACTTCGTGACACACTATTTCAAAAATAAGTAAATAAATAAATAAATAAACAAATAAATAAATAAATAAAATGGTGCTGGGAGTGTTGAGGTAGAATGCCTCTGGGTTCAACCTCTGGTACCACGAAAAAATTGTTTTTCTTTTTTCATCTCTACCATTTACTTACCATTTACTTCACCCATTTTCTTGGATAAATTACAATTGTTCTGGAATTAAACTTTTTCCTTCATTAAGAAAGGCTGGAGCCAGGCGTGGTGGCGCACGCTTGTAATCCCAGTACTTTGGGAGGCGGAGACCGGAGGATCCGGGTTCGCGGCCGGCCTCAGCTCGCACACGCACGCGTGCTCTCTCTCTCTCTCTCTCTCCTTGTCTCTCTCTCCCTCTCTACTTAGTGAGGCCTTCCGCAACTTTGTGAGACCCAGTTTCAAAATAAAGTATAAAAAAAATAGGGCCGGGGGCGTAGCGCGGAGGTAGAACGCCCCTGGGTTCAATCCCTGGTACCGCAAAAAAAAAAAAAAAGAAAAGAAAAGAAAAAAAAAGAAAAGAAAAGAAAAAAAAATAAAAAAGAAAGGCTGGCGTTTTTTAGCTGAAGCAATGCTTTGAAGCAATGCTTTGAAGCAATGCTTGGGCAATTCACAGATTTGTAAGAAAACTGATATCACGTATTACACTGGGATTTTCTGTAACTTAAAATGACATGTGTGTGAAAAATTATAGTACGATAATTTTATATAAAAATCAGTTACTTAGAACAAAACACCAACTGTTAATTATAGGGATTCTTATTTTCTTTGCCACGTTGTCAGGAGTTATAAATTGGAAGCCCAGCAGGCTCACATCACAGATGAGAGTGGGGACAGTAACATCACCAGGGCAGAGTCTCATGTCCTTTGAGTTATTAGGAATATAGAAGATTATTTTCTTCTATAATATTGAAATTTTAACAATATTTTCTTAATTTTAAAAATACAGTGAAACAAATCATTTAAACATGGCAAGCAGGCATGTTGGCGCATGCTTGTAATCCTGGTACTTGGGAGGCTGAGACAGGAAAATCTCAGGTTTGAACCTAGTCTCAGTAACTTAGTGAGACCCTGATTCAAAAGTAAAATAGGGCAGGGGGTGTGGCTTAGAAGTAGAATTCCCCTGGGTTCAATCCCCAGTACCATATACACACACATACACAAAAATAATGGTAATCAAATGTGCTCCCACAGGATCACTGCTTGGTTTGTCTAAACCCAATTAATGTTCATGGTATCCTTTCTATACACCTCTACATGTCTGTATTTCAAAAACTGTACTTTATTTCCTGTATCTTCTTTAAAATTCTCAAATTCTTATTATTTGATTAAAAAATAGTTCTTGACCTGAAAAAAAATGTCTCTTCCCGTTCTAACATATAATCCTGCCCAGCTCTGTTCTTTTTTTTTTTTTTTTTTGTGGTACCGGGGGATTGAACGCAGGGGCGTTCTACCTCCGCGCTATACCCCCGGCCCTATTTTTTACCCTTTATTTTGAAACCGGGTCTCACAAAGTTGCGGACGGCCTCACTAGGTACCAGCTCGGTTCTTCATGCCACATTTCCAGGGCTAAGTGGAACTGGATTTTCAGGATTGATTCTGTGGTCAATTGAATTAGCATTTCTTAGACTCTTTTGTATCTATTTATTTGACTCTTAAGTAAGCAAAAACATTGCAAAAATGGATTCAGTTCTTTTAATGTAGTTGTAGTAGAAATTCTTAAATATGCAATAATAGTTTAACTCAAAGTTATGCTATACTTTTTACCTATATGAATTGTCCATTTCTCAACATATTGAGAAAAAAAATCTGAAATATATAGTAAAGAGAATCTTTCCAAATGCGCAGTATTTTTCCAGCACATCTACATAATTTAATTGTAACGACTGAATCTGGTAGCCATAATTATCTTGAAAACTAAAACCAAAATGTTAAAAACCATTTGCTTCAATTTAACATTTAACCTAAAAGTGTATGTGTATATGTATGTATGTGAATACATATATATATGTGTGTGTGTGTGTGTGTGTGGGTGTGTGTGTGTGTGTGTGTTCATAATTTGAAGCCATATAGTTATCTAATCTGTTTTAAAAAGTTGACAACTTAAAAAAAACCAAAAAATTGATCACTTTTGAAATACTAGTCATATTCAACATACAACATAGTCCTGATCTTGATATACAAAATCATAATGTTTATACTCACAAAAATACAGCATGAAGCAGTACAGTAGTGAATTGCATACTTTTCCTGCTTATAAAAATATAAATCTTTAGCATATTTACATTAATTAAATTAAAATGCAAGAATCAATGGTTTTGAGTGGGAATATGGTGAAGTTTTCAATATTCTCATTAGTTATATATTATTAATGTATTTGGTTATAATATCTATTCACATGAACATCAGAAAACCAAACAATTAATAGTTTAGAAGAGAGCTTATTAACAGTCATCTAATGAGTAGAACATCGCTGACAAACAGTAGTCTCCAATATATATTCCTTCTTAGTTTTCTAGAGCTTCTTCATTTATAAAAGGTATGTTGTGTTACTGTAAGATATTAGAAGTGGATTTGCATAACTAAGAGTACATTGCAGTTAATATGTTTTTCATGTTAAGTCAAAATTATTGTATTCTTATTCTTTGATGTTGACTGCAACTTAATGAATTCTCTATACCCCCGCTCTAACTTCTCGAGATGTCTGGAAGGCCACCTAACATTTAATCATTATTGTCTTTTGATAGTTCTTCTCTCTTTGGGTATATTCGTATTTTGTAATGAGGGTGGGATTGTTCTTTATCTGTAATCCCTTGTCTATACTAATATCCTTAATTCTTAGAAATGATTGAATTAGATAGAGTCTGCTTTCAATTAATTATGCCAAATGTCTTTCTGTAAATACCCTTTCCCAATTTAGAGTACTTATTGCATGTATTTTCCTTAGTGTACATTTCACCAAACAGAAATTATCTGTGTTTAACATAGGACAATAGGTATAATCAACTTTTTACATAATTTCCATAATTTTCCATAATAAAATCTTAACATTTTTACAGTGTTATGAAGTCTGTTCACTTAATCATCTCACAAGCCTGTGAAATAGACAAGATAGTCATTAACTCAATTTTAGTCATGAAGATATAAAAAGTTCGGAGACTTAGAATGGCGTTCTAGGGCTCAGCAAAAATGAGCTTGAATTGAGCGTCTGACCTAGATTTTAGAACCACAGACCAGGGGTGATTCCTCATACACCACACTGACTCTCAAGAAGCCAAAGCCCAGTGATAGGCCATGATAAATAATTCATACTCTATTTTATGTGTTCACAATGAGGTCACATGCACACAATAAACAAAATGTGGAGATCACACAGATAGTTTTGCTAAATGCTCTTCTCGTAGCCACCAGAAACTTTTTTTCAATATAAGTCAAACTAGATTGTTAATTTTTCTTTTCTTTTCTAGTCTTATTGCTTAACAATCATTTGGTAAATGACAATAGTATACTGGTATCAATAAGGTGATATTAGGCTAATTTGTTCGAAGTTGTTTTAGAAATGTCTCCCAATCTCTCTCCCTCTCCTCTCTCTCTCTCTCTCTCTCTCTCTCTGTCTGTCTCTCTCTCTCTCTCTCTCTCTCTCACACACACACACACACACACACACGCATGTGCGCACGCGCGTAATTTTCTTTTCAGTTAATTCAGAACCAGGAGAACTTAACATTGCAATGAAAAAGCATAAGAATGTCATGCATACCAACTGTCTTCTTTTGCTTCAAAAATTATCCCCAGGATTATACTTTACAGTGCATGCCCATTCACAGCCTCAGATACCTCCCATTTTTATCGAGGGCTTATCCCACTTAGGTAAAACATAAAATTCGGTTTCATTAAAAATGGAAATGCTATTAATCCTTTCTTACTCTTTATTATATCTAGTCAGCTAACATGATTGTATTAGCTTTCATTGCCAAACTTTCATATACCATCATATATACACACAATATATATTATTAATAATCAAAAATAACTGTCTATTTAAGATCAAATAAATATAGACTAACAGAAAATAAATTGGCTCATCTCTTAATTATCATATAATTTCTACCTCTTTCCAGCCATCTCTGACCAGAAAGAGTTAAGAGTCATTTGAAGCTTTAATCAACTTTAATTTAATTAAATTAACTGTAAATAAACCTTCAAGTTGTGATTTAAAAGAACAATTAGGGTAATTAAAACACTTTGCAAGTCAATAGATGTCATGTTGAAATTGTAAATTTAAAGATTAGTATTTATAGCTACTGTTAAAAGATGTTAAAAGGTTGAAACTAAGTTGTTTTGCCTCCTGCAATAATTTTTAACTTAGTTCAAGTTCCTTTAGATTTTATATTTGAATATAAGTGCTAGCTGTATCAGCATTTGCATATTTTGAGTGTGCAGGGCATATCACAGATACTACTCATACCTTTTACAACTATTCCAGTTTCATGACAATAATGGCTTATGTTTGCTCATCACCCCATGTAGTAAATGTAATTGTGCATGAAGTTAAAATAATTTAAATCGTTTTCAGAGGATAGCGTGAAGAGGCAGCTGTCATCATTAAAGCACTATTACTTCCCCTACATTTATTGTAGACATCTGACCTCAAATATAGTCAGGTTCAAGGGAGCTTCTGGCAAAGGTGAAAGTTGACAAGGTCCATCTAGCCATCACTTGCAGAATTACCTACTCATGTCTCCACAGGTTTAATCTCTCCTTGAGGTCTCCTCTTCCTGATTTTGTCCTGTAGCTGATCTTTGAATATTGCTTTTAAAAAGAGACTGACCTGTGACTCAATATCATCATTTAGGCTTGATTTGTGCTTTCTTGATAAGATCTAGTTTTCATATTTTATGCAGATTTGAAATTATGTAAAAATAACTCAGAATAATCACCTTGGTGTATTTTCCTTGACGTGGACAGTAACAAATGAAATACAATTATTTTTAAATGAATTAAATTGCTCAAAATGCATATTACTTTGCACACTGCAAATTTCTTTGGGTGCCACTATATGGATAAATGGAAAATATTTAAATTTATCGCCTTCCTGATAATTACTGTCTGAATTTGAAGTTGTTAAGCCATTGCTTCCCATAACGATGTGGATTCTCTTTTCTTTACAGGTAGTGCAAAGATTTGATATGAGGAAATGTGTCCCTACTGCATCTATATTTAGTAAAAAGATAAAACATACATTCCTTTCATGTCATCATTTGGTATTCTATTCTTTCATACTAGATCTATAATCATAAGGGTTTTTTAAATAAAGTAATTTAGGAAGTAGAGGGCTGGTAAACATTAAACAAATGGTTATCAAGAGAAAAATGATATTACAGCTTGGTGACTACCTTGGTGGTCTAAATAGTCCCACCATGGAAGAGATCGACATCCCAAAATAATACCACTGTAAGAGGACTTGGAAAGAGATGTGTGTAATTGGACCTTAGGAGCTGGTTCTGGCTGTTTCCACTACAATGCTGACTATAAATGACTAAAGAATAGATATTTAAATAATTTTTATAAAATCTCTTAATTACTTTTATGATTGATAACATCAATCAACTAATCCCATCTCTGTTTTTCAAACAAAGCTTGTCTTTCAAGTATTATGTCAGATATTCATATATAGCATTAGATTTTAGAAGGAAAAAGAAAGCTAAAATTTTAAAAAATTACAGTTCAGATTAGAATACTTTATATAAATCCCATCTATATTAGGGACTTCTCTTTCAGCATCTCAAGTAATTTTTAAAAATACCATCACGCCAAATTCAATGCTGTATTGATACAATCTTCTCCACATAAATAGTAGTGTCATATATGCAAGCATTTTTCATCAATATTTAAATTTTTTAAGCTTTTCTTTCCCAAATCTAGTACTGGCAAATAGAAAAAAAATAAAGGAAAAAATTACATATATTTCAAAAGGAGAGAATGCATAGTTCATGATGTAATGTTCCTTTTCTAAAATATTTCCTAACCTTGATTTAGTGACATGTGCAGCAATTGGCAGTTCCAACCTCATAATCCAAATGCACTAAACTATTTTATCTTTTTGCAGACAACAAGAGGATTACTACAAAACTGTTTTCTCAGCACCTTGCTGATTTAGCATCTATATAATTCCTGTACCACACTCTGATTTTATTGGACTGGGTAAGTGTACTGTGTCTTTATTTATTTATTTATTTGAAAGTTTTACATGAGACTAAAAGTTATAAACAGTATATTTTACTCTGTTATAAAATTGCTGTATATATATATATATATATGCATATCAATACAGCAAGAAGCACATCTATCAACTCAAGAAACAATGTCTAAAAAACTTTATTCAAATTAAAGAACTGCTTGCAGTTAATCAAATTTATTGAATTTTTATTTTTTATGAAGCTGAAGGCCACTTTCACATACTTCATTTCTAATGGTGGACTGCAAGTTTACAGAATCCTACATAGTTTCTCTTTATGTAATCAATATATCAATATTTGGGTTCCACTGTCTGCATTTCAGAAAGAAGCACTTTTAGAACACAATCCCCTACACAGTGTTCACTATCAATAGATATAGTAGGAGCCCAACAATGAATCATTTTTAAAAGGAGAAGGTAAGGAAAAAATAAATCCATTCTAACTTGATTATATGCACATTAAACTAGTATTAATCTAGGAAAAATAAGTAGAAATATTATTTTGGTTACAAAAATCTTCCTAGTCTCAGACATTTATCTCAAACTTAAACACACATGATTACTTGCAATGGCCCTCTTCACTTTGGCACATCTAAACCACTAGAGAAATTAGACATCACTCGGTTCTTAAGGGACACGTTTGCATCATAATTTAAAGATGAGTTCGAAATTTATAACATTATATAGTTTTAAATATACTTAAAAATTCAGTCTTTTACTCAATATGTTTACAGCAAAAGAGGTGGAGAAACCGATTCTTGAACGTCTTTGGAGCATATATAGAACTCATGACCTTGGAAAATAAATCTCGCATCAAAGGAAAACCTCAATTCTTTCTGAAGTCTGTCTAAAATACAAATGTTTTATTCCAACATTTTGTACATTCTAATGGCTCAGGAGAACAGTTCGTATGTCCTTTTGCTGTGCTCCGCTTTGAGATGGTAACGCTAACAGGGCTCAATTGTATACTCTTATTTCTCCATTTCCATGCTCTGTCTCCTCCACGTAGCTCACGCTGGAGAGAAACCAGCATCTATCTTCTGATGACTTTATTACTATGAGGCAGTAAGATGGACCTGAATTCAGTGGAGATTGGTGCTCCAAAATAAATATAACACCATGTGTCAAATAAAAAAAGAAAATATATTCTCCTGTACAAATCAGAAGAGATCATAAAAAAATCAACGAATAGACAGCAACTGTTTTTTAATCATACCTACATAAGCATCTTGAAACTACAGCAAACTTAGAGAATGATTGACCTTTATCTGATTTGGAACACTTCATAATTTATTGGCTCAACTGTGGTCTACTTTGCCTTAAACCAAATTTTACTGTTATTGGAGTGTTTTTATTTGGGGAAGATACTTTTGAGAATTCATATATTGCTGAATAAAATCTTTTTGCTAACCCACAGCAATAAAATTCTGCTGAATTCTACCATAGAGCAAGCGAAAAGCATCGCCGTAAATTAAATTTGTCCCAAGTTTTTGCTATGCAAGAAGATCCGGGATTCGTCAATGGCAGGCCATGTTCTACTCCACTCAGAGACAGTACCTTGAAGGTCTGCACAGGGCACTGCTGGTTCCCTGACAAGACAGGGCACTCCTGACTCATAGAAGTTAGGTGCCTTTGCAGGTATATGAGTTGCTATCTATTCACAAACCACTGAGCATTTCTTTGTATCAAAAAAAAAAAGTCCTCCAAATGCTCAGAGTCTGTGGTCAGTGCAGTCTCTTGGATAAGTCTAATGAGAGTATGCTTCACCGAGGCAGAAACCTAAACAATTAAAAATGGGGAAATATTTACAACACGTTTTCTCTAGCAAGTAGAGTTCTTGCCTTCTGTCTGTCGTGGCTTTTTTTTGCTGTTACTTTTTCTTCAGTACATTTCGAGGGAGAGTTCCAAGGCTATGAGTACAAACTTTCTTGGCCAGTTCCGTACATGTCTGCGAGCCGTTTAAAGCGAGGTCCCCAGTCACTTAGATAGTCATAATTCTGGTCAGAGTTTGAGCTGATAGAATCTAAGGAACTGAGGGACTCAGCCACTGAGCCATTTCCTTCAAATGCGTATGTCTGCAAAGAATCATAGGGTGGAGCGCCCGGGTCAACATCTGCTTCTTTCAGTCTTTCCCAAATAAATTCCCTAAAAATGACATTATCTGGGATGCTTTTAAAAGTCGGTCGACTCAAGAACTGGATTTCCGGAGTCACATCCCTCCGGGTCTTGGTGTCTCTTGGTATGACGTTGAGGTTTCTCAGTGTGGCCATGTCAAATGCCTCTGTGTCTTCCTCTCCTCCGCCCTCGTCGTCGTATCTCACAATGTTTTCTCTAATATCTCTCTCTTCATCAAAAATGAGGGGCTCTTTTTTCCGTCTTCTCATAGTGACGATCAGGAGGATCAACACTGAAACAATGAGACAGCAAAAAAGAACATTTCAGCAACCTGCCCATCATGATGGTGAAATCAGGTCTATGGTGTTGACTCAGACTCTCTTCCCTTTCCAGGGAAATGAATTGACTTCCTACTCACATGGGAATTCACAGCAGCGGATGTGCTAAAATGGCTTCAAAATAGAGCTCTTTCATACATCAAGAAACCCTTTTCCACACCTATTCAGGATTGATGTCTTGCTCTAAGCTCCAAAGGATTTGACAGAACAAATTGAAGGGTGAGTTCAGGATAAATATAATAATTTCAAAGTCATGCAACTCGAAGAGATTTTTTTTGAACTCCTTAATTGCTGGAAAAGCAAAGTGACATTCATAAATGTTTTGTGTCTAATTTAACAACTGTAATTTCAGAAGGAAAAAGGATTATAGTACTCGGTCAGAATCTTTGAAGAAATGCCTAGTCCTTGTCTCTGAAATTCAGCTGTTACATAAAATCCAGCATGTCAGGCTATATACAAAGATTAAAAGCTTTTCTATAAGAAATTGAATCCCACTTTCATGTGTGAAATACTGCACTTGGTCTTTGTGCAATATACCTAGAGACAGAATACAGTTTGTGAGATTTTCAGCATCAAATACAGACTTAAGAAATCAAGTACCCCTTCAACATTAAGGCGTTTTTCTTCCTATATCAAAATTAATGTTAAATCATGAATCATGTGGTTGAACTAGAAAGCAAAGGAGAACAACTGCCCTGGAAATTATTCTTTGGCCTTAAAAATACTGAAGAGGGTCTGTGTTTTTAATAAGTATACAATAAAAAAAAACACAGCCTTTTCCAGCTACAAGTGACTGGATACTGCCTGAATTGAAAACACATTAAGTTTCACATCTCTTTGAATTAAGTTACAGTTAAGTAGACAAGGGGTTCTTCAATTTTGAACTTTATAAAAATTATGAATTATTTTTATTTTTCTAAAGTAAAACATTATAAAATAATTACTACTGTATCAGCCTAAGCATTTTTGGAAGGTATAGAAATCCCAAAATATACAATGGGTAGCTCATTGTTTAGGATGCATTACTCCTAGCATTTTTTTTTTCAAAAAGGAACTGGATGGCTGGGGATGTGGTGGCTCAATGGCAGACTGCTTGCCAAGCCTTTGCCAGACTCTGGGTTCAGTCTACAGAGCCTCAAAAAAACAAAAACCAGAAAAGGCTTGGAATGTTTATATTTAACGCATGTCATAGAATTTATACTTGGACCTTAAGAATACATAAGAAAATAGAAACATAAAACCAAGACAGACATCCATGAAATTCAGTGAAACATTACACAATAACCAGGGGTGAAGCATAGTTTATCCTTTACTTCATCCTCCAGCTCAGTCTACTTTTAAATACAAAAACACTAAGTCCTTATTTAATTAAAATGTACTTATGAACTTCAATTAAGATCATATATTTTCTTAAGTATTTTTTCTCTGTTTTTCCATCATCAACGAGAATGTGACTGATAACATTTTTATTGAAAATGTTTGGACATACTCGTGAAAATTATTTTTATTCATTTATTTTTATGACTCTTTCCTTTGCAATTTGACCCCTGGCCTATTACTTAAAAATTCTGCACTTTGTGGATATCCCACGGTTTAGAAATATAGATGCATTTCTGAGCTTCTCTGGCCCCGTCTCATGTTGCTATGGCGCACATGTATGCTTATTCGCTTTTTGGCTCCAAATTACCACATTTGGAAAAAGAGTTGATAAATAGTTCAAAAGCTATTGCTTGCCTCTGTTCCCGATGGTAGTCTGGCAGTCACCTCTTTTCCTATTGACTGTATTATCTGATTTTATCTATTGAGAATTTGCATTTCTCCCACTCGAAAGCCATGTGTTTTTTTTTTTTTTTTGCGGTACTGGGGATTGAACCCAGGGGCGTTCTACCTCTGCGCTACACCCCCGGCCCTATTTTTTTTTTATGCTTTATTTTGAAACTGGGTCTCACGAAGTTGCGGAGGGCCTCACTAGGTAGAGAGAGAGAGAGAGACAGGGAGAGAGAGAGAGACAGAGAGAGCTGAGGCTGGCCGCAAACTCGGATCCTCCCCTCTCTGCCTCCCAAAGTACTGGGATTACAAGTGTGCGACACCACGCCCGGCTTAAGCCATGTGGTTTTCAACATCCATATCAGAGTGCTAAGCAAGGGCTTCAGCTTTGGTGTTAGGAAGCCTTAGGTCAAAGTCCAGCCTTTTTTTACACACTGGCTGGAACATGTAGGTTTAACTCATCCTAGCGATATATGATAACAACCAATTTCAATGTTCACAATGCAAATTAAAGTGATAAAGAGTTTTGGAAATAATATAAGCAGAGGCAGCACAATTCTAGGCACTTGAAGGTGTGCAACAGGTGTGCAGTATATTCACTGTTATCATCTGGCCTAGCAAAAATGTTCATTCAGGTTTCCACGAAAACAGTGTGTGGAATTGTTGCATTTAGCTTTCACTAAAGAAAAGCTAAGACAAAGGCTAGGTAATAAACAAATTTGGTGGTGTACCAGTTATATGGATATGCATGTGCACTAAAGGCTAAATGGAAGATAGAAGAGGCGGTGAGGTGAGCCATGAAGGTCTGCATACAGGACACATCATCTGGCCTTTATGCAGTTCTCTGGGATAGGTATGCTCTCGTCTGATGGTTGTCTTAGACATGGAACAACCTGTCTGTAGCCAATGCCATTAAATGCAATAACTAGGAATGAGCTGGGCTCAGCCTCGGTCCACTTTCAAGGTCCTTACACCTCCTATAGCATTATAGGAAGCATTAGTATTTTAATTTAAGGTAATTGAGAAACAAACCCCATAGGTGACAAGATCAAGACCACAAATGACAACTGCTCACTCAAAACAAAGACATGTTGGTGAGGTTTAGGATACATGGATGCAAAAAATAATTATACATATATATATATTATATTTATATATAAATATATAATATATACTTACATATTATATATTATATATTATTTTCTGAAACTTTTCACATAGCCCCCTCAAAATAAAAGTAATTACAGTGGGCATGATGGTGCACACTTGCAATCTCACTACTTGGGAGGCTGAGACAGGATCACAGGTTCCAGGCCAGCCTCAGCAATGTAGCCATACCCTTAGCAACTTAGGGAGACCCTGTAACCCTGTTTCAAAAACAAACATAAAAAGGGCTGGGGTGTAGCTCAGAGGTAGAGTGCCCCTAGGTTAATCCCAAGCACCAAATTATTAATAATAATAATAACAATAAAAACAATAGAAGGAAAGTGAGATCTAGTAAGACTTCTTAGAAACCAAACAAAGCAGAAAAAGTTGATTATAAGGGAGATTAGGGCTGGGTGGACAGATGAAGGCAGGTAAAAATGAGACAGCAAAACTGAGGGGAAGAAATGTCCAACTGAGAGCAAAAGGGTATAGAAATGGTGAAGCACAGAGTGAGTGAGGGCGTGACAATGCTCAGAGTTGTGTAATACAGGCTCCTTACATTAAAATCAATGTCTAAGGAGGAAGAACCTTCCAGAATTCTCAGTTTTTCTGGCATATTATTACAATGAATCCTGTTGTACATGTGTGTTCATCAATTACTGACTTCATACATCCTTTTGTACATGGAGTTCATGCTACTGATAACTTGTCTATGGTCACTCAAGTCTTCAGCAGAAGTGGAACCCGAGAGCACATGACCTGGGGTATCTCGGCCACAGGCTTGGAACACTTCACAGATATTAATATCTTATGCAGTTTTCTTTATTTCTCAAAGTTGCTTGAAGCTAAGAAAAATGTGAAGTGTTTTGGAAGCTTAGATAATTTAACATTTCAATGACTTGGGAGTATATTAATTTCTAACAACTTTAGCACATATAAAAAACAAATTTTATCCTTTACATAGAACAAGTATTAACTGCTCCTCAGGGACTATAGAGATAATCTCTGTATTAAGAGCAATATTTTCTGCCTATGTAAGTACAAGATTATATATTTTAAGAGTTTTATCGCTTATCCATTCTGTCATATAGACTATATTTCTGAGTGAAGAAAGAAGAAAAGATTGAGGTGTAGTTGAAGTCAAACCGCAGGAAACCCCATATTGCACTACAGATTTGTGAATTTATAGACCGATTTAACATAGCTGTGTTAATCATTTGTTTATAAGCACTAAGTATGATGATGTAATGTTGCATGTAAAATCAGATACAATAGGTTTCCTTGTGAAAAATTACAATTCAGTGGACAACCATTAATCAAATAATTTAAAACAATTTAAAGTTGAACTGTGATAGTTATTCTAAAAGAAAGAGCCATATTCTTGTAAAAACATATATTAAGAGAAAGATATACAGAAGAGGAAGACTTAACAGAGGATTAGTGAAGTCTGAGAGCTGGGATAGGGGCAGAGATGTGATATGGAAAGAAATTTTGGGCAAAGTTAACACAGGGAGCAGAGGTTTGAGGCTAATGTGGTTGAAGGGCTGAGGAAGGTGGGGAAATAAGGTTTGGCACCTGGACATGAGGTAGACGCTTATTCCCCAAGGACAAATGTATTATGAGGACTGCATGGTATGTGATCAGATTTGTTTTTTCAAACAAATAATTCTTTTTGTGTGTGTGTGGTACTGGGGATTGAACCCAGGGGCATTCTACCTCTGAGCTACACCCCAGCCTTATTTTTTTATTCTTTATTTTGAAACAGGATTTCACTAAGTTGTGGAGGACTTCACTAAGTAGCTGAGGCTGGCTGCGAACCTGGATCCTCGGGTCTCAGCCTCCCAAGTACTGGGATTACAAGCGTGAGCCACCACGCCTGGCTTCAAACAAATAATTCTAACTGGACTCAGGATAGCAAGGTGGAAGAGTGGATGTGAGAGGAAATCAGAGTGCTGGTTCACCATAAAAGCATCATGCTGATGTAAATTTCTAGTTTCAAAATTTGGTTTTATAGCATCTAATTCAATATTTTCCAAATGTCCTAGTGTTTAGAAAATAATACTGGATACTGGCAAAATCCTAACACGAGGAGATCAGCAGTTCGACCATCATAGGCTGTGTATACTCAGAGTATAAGTGGTAATGCATTTCACTGCAAGAACAGGTATGTATAAGGGCAGAGAAGTATGCAAACTAAAACAGCATCATAGCCGGGCGTAGTGGTACACGCTTGTAATCCCAGTGCTTGAGAGGCTGAGACAGGAGGATCATAGGTTCACAGCCTCAGCAATTTAGGCCCTCTGCAATATAGTGAGACCCTGTTTCAAAATAAAGAATAAAAATGGGCTGAGGATTGTGGATTGTAGCTCAGAGGTAGAATGCCCCTGGGTTTAATCCCCAGTAACACACACACACACACACACACACACACACACACACGCACGCGCGCGCAACATCATTCTCTCCAAGGAAAACAGAAGGAAAAGGAGGTGGAGAAAAATATAGAAGTACAAAACACACACAATACTGTAAAGGAATGGACCATACTATAAATTAGTAAGAATAAATTTTCACTGTCCCATGGCCTGTGGAAGATAAACATTTGGACATCTAAAATGGAACACAATTTTTACTAGATGCCTTGAAAATAATTTAGTCCTATGGTCCTAACCAACCTCCTCCTTGAGGGTAACCAGACCATAATTGGTCTCTAAAATTAAGAAGTCTTTCTTTTCAATGTTTTTTCTCTCATCAAGTTTCATGTCTTCCCACAGATAGCAGCCACTTTAGAAGCCGTCAATATTTGCTCTCCAGGCATTTGAATTGTACTCAGCAATTCTGGAGTCCAACAACTCAGTCATCATGAATCCCTTGCTCTGGATTCCAATAAGTAGTAATGTGAGGATTCTCAATATCCAATTTTGGGCAACCTGAACTAGGCAGAATTTTGCAGATGTCACCTGATCATCACAAAATGAGACCACTGCTAAATAAAACCACTTATATTAAAAAGGAACTGTTTCAGCTGGGCGTGGTGACACACACCTCTAATCCCAGTGCTGAGAAGAATAAAACAGGAAGATCCCAGGTTTGAGGTCAGCTCAGGAATTTAGCGAGACCCTGTTCCAAAATAAAAAATAAAATAGGGCTGGGGATGTAGCTCAGAGGTAGAATGCCTCTGTGTTCAATTCAGTTTTAACAACCATTTCTTTTTTCTTTTTTTTTTTTTTTGCGGTACCGGGGATTGAACCCAGGGGCGTTCTACCTCCGCGCTACGCCCCCAGCCTTATTTTTTATACTTTATTTTGAAACCGGGTCTCACGAAGTTGCGGAGGCCCTCACTAAGGAGAGAGAGAGAGAGAGAGAGAGAGAGAGAGAGAGAGAGAGACAGGGAGAGAGAGAGCGAGTGAGCTGAGGCTGGCCACGAACCCGGATCCTCCGGTCTCCGCTTCCCAAAGTACTGGGATTACAAGCATGCGACACCACGCCCGGCTTTCTGTTTTAAACATATGTCAAATATTGAGTCCAGTGTTCTTTTAAAAGCACTCAGTCATATCAACTATGAACATATCAGTTCTTTTCCATCCTAAAATTATGCAAAATATTTTTTAAAAGTCAAATTTCAAGACTTTATGTACATACCTGTTAAATAACACTTTCTCAAGTTCAACCCATTGTTTTGGGCCTATTACAACAACTTTAAGGCCCAAATTTCATAGTTCACAATATTTTTATGAGCACTGACTATTAAATAGCCCTCTATGTGCAATGATTTTGTTCCCTACAGATTTGTCCTAAACACAAAGATCAAAATGTAATAGTGATTAGGCACTCAATAAATATTTGCTCGGTAAATTAGTAAAGTGCATGCAAGGCCATTTTACCACAGAGAAGCAGACAGTTCCTGCCATGAAGTTTAATACTTTGTACTTTAAAAATCAGTTTTAATCATAAAAAACAGTTAATGCATTAAATAATACAGCAACATACATGCTAGGAAAATACGTATGAGAAAGTGTTTCTTTCTGTCAAGGATGCTCAGTCTCATGGAAGGATTGGCACATGAGCTATAACCTGAAGGATGAGTCAGCCTCTACCAAAACCACTTTTTTCTCTCTATGGTCTCTATGAACTATCATACTATCTCATTAGCTGTAAAAGAGTTATCTAAATCTTCACTGTTCAACATGGTAGTCATTAACCATATGTGGCTATTGAGCACTTGAAATGTGGCTATGAGAAATTGAGATGTTGTCTAGGTATGAAATATATATGCAGTCTTGAAGACTTACCTGTTTTTTTAAAAGAAAAAATGTTGTATTAATACTTTCATTGAGTTATGTTAAAATGTTAACAATTGATATATATTGTATTAAAATATATTGTCGGCATTTATTTCAGTTGTTTCTTTTTACCTTTGCTAAACAAGCTACTTGAAAATTTAAAATTACATTTGTCATCATATCAATGGCTCAGAATAAATTTATTTTAGATGACTGGCCTAAACAAACTATTCAGAAATACTGGAAAAATCTTATTTGCTTTCTAAGGTATGGTTCTCTAAATTTTTATTGCCAAATCATATATTGAGCAGGAAAACAGTTATTATTACTGCAATTATTATTGTGCCTAAAAGATGCTCTTGAAAAATTACCCTAATCTAAATGAAATATCTGCACAATCTGTATAGAAGATCAATGATTTATCATACATAATGATCCACATCCATGTGCAAGGAGAATTAGCCTTTCGAAAACTTTCTATCTTTTTTAAAAAATTCATTTTACTTTGTTTTTGCTTATTTACATACAACTTACTAAAAATATGTCCCATTTCCTCTATAGGGCACTAATAAAGTTTGACTAATCTTTCTGTTAACCATAAATTGAATTTGAAATGTATTGGCTTCAGATTGGCAGCAACTGTGATGAAGAAATATCCTACTGTGACTCTTTTCAGGATCAATTTCAAGCCCTCTCCGCTGTCCCTACATGCACTCCACACCGTCATCACAAACAGACCATTAACTGTCAACAGTTTCCCGACATTTCCCAACCAGCAATTTATCTTCCTGTCCACTCAATTACATTAGTTTTTCTTTTTGGTAAAATTGGCCTCTTCCGCATTCCTACTTTCTTCTATCCTGATTGCTTTTAAAACAGAGTAATCTGTGTTTTGATGTTGTTTCTCAGAGACTAAGGTGACCAATGAATTTCACATTTTGCCAAATCCAATGGGTATTTATTAGCCCTTTGTTTACATGACATGTCTGTTCTATTTGACACACAGTTTGGTCTATCCAGGAGACAGTGTGTATCTGTCATCCCGAACTCACGCAATATCATGCAATAGGATATGATGTGGCTTCTTGCAGCCAGTTTATTTATTTTATTATCTTTATTTTATTTATTTTTTGGTGGTACTGGTGATTGAACCCAAGGGCATTCTACCTCTGAGCTACACTCCCAGCCCTATTTTATTTTTATTTTGACACAGGGTCTCACTAAGTTGCAAAGGGCCTCACTAAATTGCTGAGGTTGACCTTGAACCTGTGATCCTCTTGCTCAGTCTCCCAAGTACTGGAATTACAGGTGCTCTTGCAGCCAGTTTAAAAGGAAAAAAAAAAAACAAAAGAAGTGTTTACTCTCTCCTCTCCAACCATGGTTTGTTTTGTGGCTGCTATCTTCAAGAAGTACTTACAAGGAATCTTCCTCAAATTCTGCACTCAGAGCTGGGCATGGTGTTGCACTCCTGTACTCCCAGTGTTTGGGAGACTGATACAGGAGGATTCAAGGTTCAAGGACAGCCTCAGCAACTTAGTGAAACCTGGTTTCACAATAAAAAATAAAATAGAGCTGGGGGTGTGTGGCTCAGAGGTAGAACACCCTGGGTTCAATCCCCAGTGCCTGCTCCCCCCAAATTCTGTACTAGGCTTCCTCCTCTTTAATCCCATATCCTTTCTAGCTGAGTTCAGTGAAACCCAGGAGCTGTGTTTCTGAAATCTGACTTCCCTGTCTCTGTGGATAACCAGACCATATTTAAAAATGACTGCTCACAATTTTCATTCATAATGAAAATATGTGAGCTTATAAAAATATAATATATTTTCAAAACTGTAATTAGCATTTTTATTATTTGTTACTCTCAATTTTACTAATACTCTCTGCCCAAATGACTCTCACTCATATCATTCAAAGTTTATAGTTTGAAGCTTATTAACCTCCCTCTAATTTGTTCCATAGCTTGTGCTCTTTTCTCAAATAAGAGAAGAACCAACTCAGAAATGTCCAGGTCGCCTTTGACTAACCTTCTTCACTTCCTCCTTGTCTTCAACTCTTGCTCATTCCAAACTCCAATCAACCAATTCTTTATACTATGATCCATGGAATAGGACTCCAATCCCTTTCCTTAGCCCACTGCTCCTGTCTACTACTTAAGACTCGCCACTCATCTGCTTGGAATCCCTAATATCCCATTTACTGTGAGCTAAGAACAATACCTTACCTCCCCATCCTCAGCTGCCTCCTCTCCAAAATGGAAGTGGTAAGAGTATTGACATCATAGGAACTACTTCATATAATTTTTTAAGATTGAGTTCTATGAAGTTCTTAAACACATAGCACTGGTTTTTGTTAAATAATTCAGACCTTGTGAACTTACACAATAAAATCTCACACAATTCAGTTCCTATTTCTTTGGATCTTGTAAATGGTCACAGAAAGAAACAGGTTTACCATCCACTAATAAATGATTATAGTGACCCCTATTAATTTAGTCAGTGTGTCTGATATGACTCTTTCCAAATCTACTGGGTGAAAGAATGATGAATAATGGAGATACTGGATTTTTTTTTCTTGAGGGTCTTAACGTAGGTGGCAAATGTTGCAAAATATTGTGTGTGATAAATAATATTGGTGGATTCGTTAAAAGTATTCTGTTTCCTGTGTAACCTGTTCTAGGCTTTGAGAATATATTGATAGACACACACACACACACACACACACACACACACACACACACTAAGAGAGAGATGAGAGATAGAGAACAGGAACAGAGATATTTCACTACACTTAAGGCAGTTTTATATTTGAGCAAATCAAACAAATATATATTAAAAACTGTGGTAAGTACTATAAAATAAACAGATATTATCATAGAGAATAGTGCTTGTGAAAATTGCTCAGTTTAATCATGGTGGTGAGGAATTTATAGGAGCAAACACTGAAGCTGGGGCATAAAGGATAATGCCAACCTCAAGGGATGCAGGAGGAAATTATCAGGGAAAGGATGCTCTGTTTGAAACTAATGGAAAGAAAGGCCAGGCAGCTCTTCCTACTGAGTGAGTGAATGATCAGGGAGCCTGGTACCTGAGAGTGGTGAGCAGCTGGGAGAAAGCGCCATGCTTGTGGACCATGAGGAACATCTGGGTTTCATTTAAGTACAGGAGATGCTCTGGAAGTGTCTCAGGCAAAGAAATCAACTAACTTGTTTTACAAAGTGAACTGATAGGAAAAAAGACAGGGGCACTGGTTACGATTTTTAAAAACAGTATGTCATTAGAAGTGACATCTGAGCTAAGCTCTGAAGGATGGGTAGAAGTCAGCTTGTCATATTGTCACAATATATGCACTGTGGAATCAGAGACACATGCAGATTCCCAACATTTAAAAGGCCAACAAGTTAAAAGGCCAATATTTTAACTTGAACTATTTTTACTCAATCACTTATGCTCACGAAGGATAAATAAAAATTTGTAATTGATATAATCCAAGTGAGTGATTGAGATAAATCAGACATCAGCTTAACATTTTAAACTGATAACAAATAAAGTATCCTTGACATCTCTATTGAAATATCCCCTCTATCTATCTTTAGTGATATGATTCTCAGTTTTTCCCTTGTGTAGATACAGATTTCCATGACTATTAACCTGAAAATGTAACTTAAATACTATTAACCTATACCATATCCACTTTCCAGAAAAGTTAGAGATACACTGAACCTCAGAAAAACATCCTAAAAATGTAGAATCTTAAGGGAAAATCATTTACCCTATATGAATAATGACAAAAATTAAATTGAATGTTCTTTTCCTTTACTGAGCACATTCAGATCATGTATGGTTCATTCAGCACACATATATGGAATGTCTTTTGTGTGTATTGCAGATCAGCAATTTATGAAATGCTACACATAATAATAAAATAATGTTCAATCTTTGCCTTCTAAAGTGGGGGTTTACTGCAGGAGATCGACAAGGTAAAAAAAATGAATAAAGCAGAGGAAACATGGTTAGATGGATTCCTTCATGGCTGTGATGGATGCTCTAAGACTGTCATACCCCAGGTGTTGTGGGGCCCTTAGGAGTAGCACCCAGCCTGGACTCAGAAGTCAAGAAAGTATGTCTTGAATACAAAAAGGAGCGAGCCACTTGTGGATTCCAGAGAGAGCTTTTCCAGACAGAAGGGTCAAAGCAGGATAGAGCATGGAAGACAAAGCAGAAGGAGTCTGAAGGAATAAACCACCTGGTCTTCCAGGGTCTGTGATTTTAGCCTGTCGACAATGAGGAGTCATGGAGACATTATTTTAGTCTGGGGTTGGTCACAATCACAATAGCCTTCAGAAAGCTTCTTTTGCCTTTGGTTCTGATGGATTAGATCTGATAGAGAATGGAGCAGGCATCATGAATCAGGAGAGAAAAGGTGGACCCCCCACAAAATCAGGTGCATCGCCAAGGGAAAGCCATGAAAGGATTCAAGAAAAAAGTCAAAGTGAGAACTGATTAACTAAGGAAGATGGAGCAGAGAGAAGACGGAAAGTTGTTGGAATCCACTCAGAAAAACACATAAGTAAGAATTAAATCAGGAAAAGAGGCAGGGATGTAGGAGAAATATTCAGGATTTGCTAATTCCATTGTGATTTCTAAATGCAGCTATTCAATAGAAGAAGGACTCTATATACTTAGACCTGCTGAAAAAAGACTTAAACTAGATATTTGTAAATCATGGGCATAAATGAGGTGATTCTTTCCATATCTCAAGAGAGCAGTAAGTTTTATTTCAACTGAAATGAATCTTTTCCTTCCCCAAAACAAGGACTGTGGAATGCTCCTTTAAGTGTGAGAATTAGAATGATTTCATTTGAGTCTGAGTTATGACAGAGAAAATCTAATCCAAATACAATGAATATTTTGTGCTCAAAGGTAATTTATCTGTTATATTTTGGTTGTAACCTCAAATTTAACATACTCAATTCTGAGTGTGTTCTTTCAAGGTCAGAAGTAATTAGAGGATAGCAGAAGTTAAGTTAGGCACTCAGAATCAACCAAAGAAATGATAAAGTTGCTGTTTGAAACAGATCAAGAACACTACTGCCTCTAATCTGGCAGTGTCCAAGTGTGATCCTTGGAGACTTTTAGGTATTTCCCAGAAACACATGTCTTTCATACTAGAAAATACATACAGAAAAATACCTCATCAAGAACAGTTGGATGACATTCTTGTCTGTTCTGAGGTCCTGACGCTGACCCCCCTTCACCCTATAACTTTGTGCACATTTCCTCTACACTATAGTTCTCAATTAGATAACGCTTGTAAGTGCATCAGCTAATGCCCAGCTCATAGCATACGCTCCTGGAATATAATTTATTCCCTTTCATGATTCTTTGAAAGAGGAACACATCTGCTATCATAAATTAGCCTGCTGCCAATTACCATCTCTAGGACTACCACGTGAATTGTCTTCTATCATTATAGGTTACAAGGAGGATCATTTTTTTACATAGTGCATCCATTATTTTTCTCAGCAATTTAATATGTATTTTTTATAACAGCAATGTTCATTATCACTTAGAAAACCAGAAAAAATATTCTTGTTGAATAAAAGCATAGCAACCACAGTAATGGCTGGCCAAATATAGTACAGCATTTGGTAGGTCAGGGAAGAAAAATGGAAAGATGCATGGTGGTGAGATGTAACACTGCCCTCGTGGGATACACTGAGAGAGCTTAGATTCTGTGCAGTGAAGGGTGAGTTTCTCCATACACCTTGTTAAGCCCGTGTGTGTGAAGTGGGGCCTGTCTAACAAATCCCAATTGTGTCTGAAGAACAAAGACCTGCAAGGAATGCCACAGAACTGCCATTACTTGGAATTTAAGGTCCAAATAGGGAAAAGCCAACACTTAATGTAGTAAACCCAGGGGCAGAGTTAGTGTGCAGGAAGATTTTCCTTTTGCAGAGTAATAGAAAGACTCCATCTGTAATGGTCTCCCAATAAATATGCAATATTTGATGCTGAAATGTACTTTAAACCAAAGCATTAGAAATTCTTCCTCTTAATTTCTTAAAAATCTACCACTGTGATAACTGAATGTGTCATTCATTCATAGAACATTTTTCTTTAAAGTGCCTTTAGCCCGGTGGAAAGCTAACTATATATGTCAACAAACATGAATTTACCGATGATAAAAATGCATAATTAAATTGGTATTGACATTTGTGATAGGGTATGGTTTTTTTTTCAAGCTTTAGAACACTAGAGCATCTTGCCATATATTGATGAAAAATCCTGTGTGAAAACTAAGTGAGATGCTTGTTTGATTACTGTATCATGAAACTTGAATCTGGTTATTCTGTCGCCCAGTGTAAATAGAGGAAACTCATACGAACCAATGTCTCTCTCTCTCTCTCTCTCTTTCTCTCTCTCTCTCTCTCTTTCTCTCTCTCTCTCTCTCTCTCTCTCTCTCTCTCTCTCTCTCTTTCCCTTCCTCTCTCCCTCCCTCCCTGCGGTACTGAGGATTGAACTCAGGAATATTCTACCTCTGAACTATACCACCAGCCCTTTTAAAAAATTTCCTTATTTTGAAACAGGTGTTTCTGAATTACTTAGGGTCTCCTCACTAAGTTGCTGAGGCCAGCCTGGAACCTGCAATCCTCCTGTCTCAGGTGTGCACCACCATGCCCCAGCTAATCCCTTTCATTTAGAGAATTCACATGGTGCAAATAAATTAGCAGGAGAGTTGAGAGGGAGAGTGAGAATGAAAGAAAAATGAGGGAAAAGAATCACCTCTGAAGTAAAAAACTGCAGATGAAAGTGAAGACTGACGGGTCCAGCTGCAGATAACATGGGTTTCAAATATTAAGACAGACAGGGCTCTTTTTAAAACACATTTTTGAGGTGTATTTCCTGTGTGGTTTAATCCAAGAGCAGTGATTGACTGAGAATGAGGAGACCTAGCATCTTATCCCATCATAACATCTCATTTTTTTTTTTTATGTGAACTCTTGCAGTCCTAACCCTAACTGTACCTCCGTTTCTCCCTATGTAAAGAACAGTGGTTTCGGCTAGAATCAATTTCTGGGACTCCATCTAGTGCTAACATTCAGAGAACTTCAACACATCACCTCCTGGCAGGTTACAAGTCTCTTTGATTTGTCACATAAGCGGAACTCAAACTTGACTTTCTAGTCCAGTATTTTTTTTAAAGTTTCCAAACCAGGCTTCTACAGTTTCATCCATAATTTAACCTGATTCTCGAGTTCTTCCACACCATTCCCAACTCTTCACCTTGCCTTTTCTTCTAACAATATATGTTTAGAAATTTGAAAAAGTTTGAGTTACAAATTCTGATACCTAACGTCTAGACACAATATTCACACCACTTTTTGAGGTGTTGTAAAGGATGAGCCATGTGTGTACTGGAAGCCAAGAGGGTACGGGCTGTTTCCTCCTCCTACACCCCTGGAGAACACTCAGTGTCATTGACTTCAGTACCTCTCATGTGAAAATCCAGTCCATAATAATGAAGACAGAACTGGAAAAGTACAAAAAGCTAAGATGATCTGCTCCCACCAAGTTAGGAAATAAAAAGCAAAGAAATACAACCCTGAGTTGGCATAGGAAGAGCCTGACTATGGCATAATGTCACCGCAGAAAGGGAAGCTTGCCAGCAGAAGTTGCTATTTCAAAATGTTATTTCAGTACAATCAGGCTATGTTCTGTTGATGACCCCGACTTCCTGCGACTGGCTGATCTTACTTAGCATAAAGGACTTCAGATAAATGAGGAGAGAGAGCAATAGAATAGTGGAAGGGGGATGGGGGAGAGAAAAAAGGAAGACTGAGGAACGAAACAATTAAAATAATGTTATATTCATATATGAAGGTATCACTACCAATCTCATTAATATGTATGGAGAAGGAGAAGGGTGTGAACAGGGCAAGATGTGGAGGAAAATTCATGAAATGATGTATGCGTGCACATTTGTATCACTTTGAATCTCACTATGATATAAAGTCACAATGCAATGATAAAAGCATAAAGAAATAATAAATAAAATTTTAAAATGAATAAAATATAAAGCATAAAAACTTGATTCTTAGAAGTGAAAGGCATCTTTCCAATTATTGAATTCTTTGGTAGTATGCTCAAATTTAGCAGAAAGAGTAGGAACACTTACCTAAAATTTGACAAAAGCCTCCAAGCCTATATGTACACACACATACACTTACATATATACTCATATGTGGTATATCCAAAAGCAAAATCGAATAAAACACTGTTTTGTTTACTTTCTGGAAGCATTTGATGATTCTCAACGAATTAGAATCTTTAAACAACTTCAGTTGCAAGGAATAAATGGCAAAGTTGTAGGTGAAAGTATTTACTAAAAATAAAGCAAGCTTCATCAAATGAATAGCAAGAAAATAGAGTTGGGCATGATGGTGCATGCCTGTAATCCCAATACTTGGGAGGCTGAGACAGGGGGATTGCAGGTTCTAGGTGAGCCTCAACAACTTAGCAAGACCTTCAGTAACTTAATGAGACTCTGTTTCAAAATAAATAAATAAAACACCTCAGAAGTAGAGGCCCCTAGTTCCAATCCCTAGTAACACACACACACACACACACACACACACACACACACACACACACACACATTAGTAATTGAAAGTCAATTCATTATTGGTGACAGTCAATTCATTATTGGTGGTAATTAGAGGGAATATAGTTTTCATTTATTCCTTTCAAGTACAGTATAATGTATGCAGTTTGTAATAAATTGGGTAAACTTAAGAAGTGTTCCACAAGCCATTTACCTTTCTATCCTCTTATTCTTTTGCAGATTCTGTACTTTGAGGCTAAAGGAATTGTCATCTTAGATATGATAGGGATTTTTCACTCCTCTTATGGAGGTTATTCTGCTAAATAAAGTAAACATGCAATTTACATCTTTATGTTTTAGAACCTGTAAATGAATAAAAAGCTGATGCAATGGCTTCAAGATTTTCAAATAATCCTTAATTTCTAATCAGACTTTGGGGATTACTTGCCATTTCTAATGAATTTCTGAAAGTTTCTGCCACCTGTGTGAAGCTCTGTGCAAAAAAATAGTTTAATTATTTTCTTCCAGATTTATTTGTTCAGCTGAAGTTTTTGAAGATAATAACTGCCATTTTTATGAGACTGTTTACAATGTATTAGTAACTATGTCTTAGCTTGGTTAATAGAGTGAGGATTTGGGCTTTATCAATAACACTTAAAATAGATTGAATGTTCACTGTGTGCTGGGCACTCTGTTCTTTACATGAATTATCTCACTTAATTCTCCTATTATGTTCCCCTTTTAGATTGGGAAGCTACTTGTAGAGGAACTCACATTCCCTTCCTGAAGAACTAGCATGTGCTGGAGGCAAAAACAGAATTTAGCCTTACCTAATTCCACAAATCTAGTTTTCAGACATTATGCAATGCTTCCTTCCACGGTAAATGCTGATTTTATAAAAAAAAATATGCCATAAATGGATTTAGTAATTCTATTAAACTCCATGAAAACACATAGCACAATCTCAGGTGTAACAGTAAATGATTGTTGTCTTCATTGCTGTGAAGGACAACGTGGCTTTAGGATAATCCCATCACCTGATGATATCTACCTAGATATCTATAGTGTGTGTGTGTGTGTGTGTGTGTGTGTGTGTGTGTGTGTGTGTAGTACTGGGGATTGAACCCAGGGGCATTCTACCTCTAAGCTACACCCCCAGCCCTTTCTAATCCATTTTATTTTTTGTTTTGTAAAAGGGTCTCCTTAAGATACCACACACTGGCTTCAAACCTGCAACCCTCCTATCTCAGCCTCCCAAGTCCT